>JAVTVY010007354.1:0-49294 GCA_036873755.1 Hanleya hanleyi | reverse complement strand
AAAGAAAAATTCTCAAAATTGCTGAAAAAATGAGGTCTGGGGTTTCCCCCGTAACTTTGTAATACCTCAATTTTCCGAGATTTTGGGCTCATACGCAGCCATCCCGGATCCATATCTAGCGATTTGAGTGCAAAAAACCCGAGTTAAAAATATTTGATGATAAATTTTATTCGAATTCCATATGTTGCTGTTTTTCAGTTTACTACATTTTTCTGAGAAGTCAGAATTTTGACCCACTTTGGATTTCGCTGAAAACTTGGTCATAAGTACTTTCGAGGTCGCTGATCACGATGGCGAGGTCAGATTTTCTGATGACCTTGACCTTGACCTCGAAATTTGATCGAGAATGTCCTGCGCCCACATTTTAAGACCTTAAGATCTGAAATTCCATGAGGTTGTTCCGTTGAGGTCAGTCTAGCTATTGCGTGAAAAAAATTTGAAAACCCCGCTACGGAAATTTGAATAGCGAGGGTTTTTCGCCCGCCGACAAGTGCTAGATGAGGTCACTTGTAGAATGTAGAATTCGTCGGCTGTTACTGTCAACAGGGTCAACGAAATTTGATCGAGAATGTCCTGCGCCCACATTTTAAGACCTTAAGATCTGAAATTCCATGAGGTTGTTCCGTTGAGGTCAGTCTAGCTATTGCGTGAAAAAATTTTGAAAACCCCGCTACGGAAATTTGAATAACGAGGGTTTTTCGCCCGCCGACAAGTGCTAGATGAGGTCACTTGTAGAATGTAGAATTCGTCGGCTGTTACTGTCAACAGGGTTTCATGCGCCGACTCATAATATGAGGTCATTGACCGCAAAAATTTCGATCTGTAAATTTTTCGTGAAAAGCCCTGTGAAAATAGAGAAAATAAAAAATGAGCAGATGGCGCTGCGCACCCTGATATCGGCTACTAGACCACATTTTGCTAGCTAAAAAGGGTGCCATTGGATTCCCCGACCTCGAAAACCGTGTTCCCATGTCTTACGGTTACGGTTGAGGTCATTTTTGACCTCAATAAATGATCTCGAAAAATGGTACAGCAAGATGCTATTTAACTTATAAGTAGATTTTGTCGGGGCTTAGAAATCTACATGGTTTACAATTCTGACAACAGGGTTTTATCCATCCACACTAGTTTTGAGTTTTCTGACCTCGAAATTTCGATCTGTAAAATTTTTGTGAAAAACCCTGTGAAAATAGAGAAAATAAAAAATGAGCAGATGGCGCTGCGACCCCTGATATCGGCTACTACACCACATTTTTGCTAGCTAAAAAGGGTGCCATTGTATTCCCCGACCTCGAAAACCGTGTTCTAATACTTTAGCCTTTTTATTTAGGGCATTTTTGACCTCGAAAATTGACCTCCCAAATGGTGCCACAATCGCTACTTATAAGCGTCATTGTCGGCAATAAATTTTTTGAAATAGCAGGGCTTGACCACAAAAGGTAATAAATTATGTAATGCTAGGTCAAGAATTACAATTTCGAGATCAGATATCAAAACCCTGTTGATTTCGTATTGTATGCGACTCACATTTGGCTGTTAAAGGATTTCTATAGCTAGCATTCGTCACGGTTATGTAAAGTGCGAGGGTTTTGCGTCCCTGATAGGCAGGGGTGGTGACCACCCCCGTAGTAACACCCCATGGGGTGACAGGGTTAAAACCACTCTAACATAGAAAATTTATACGCGACGATCTACAACTTAACACTATATCTAGCATTCGGCGCACGAGCGAAGACAACAGCGAATGTTTCTTTTCGAATTTTGCCGACTTTTGCTATTGGTAGCCGAAATCGGCTACTTAAAGGTTTAAGTAGCCGATTTCGGCTATTAGGTAGCATTTGTCATGACGATTTATGCTACTTAGAGGCTCCAAAAAGCGTTAGAGCGACGACTTGGCGACGACTTTTGCTACCTAATGCTACTTAATGCTACTTAAGTCGTCGTGCATCTGGCCCTAATTGGAACAGTGATGCGTTATTTTGGAAAGAACATAGCCAGCTGTTCGGTCATTTTGGTCAACAATTGATGCAACCAGTGACTGCAGTTGTCTGTGATGGTCAACATCTTTCTGTTAATAGTCGCAATAATATTACAAACATCACGTGAAGGTTCATAGAGATTCATTCTATTTGTAGGTCTATACCACACGTGAATTTGAAGATCGGTCAGAACCCCATTTAAAGTGCTAATGCAGCGAAATTGTCAATTTCATTTTTATTATGAAATTTTACGGTTTACGATTTCTGGTTGAAGTTAATAAATTTTAGATATCTTGAATAGGCCGATGGCGGTGAAAACAACGGAGTATGGTGTTCCAGTGGCGGCGATACATGTCACTCACAGGGTGGTCTTCCATGCTACGTGAAAGAGTTGGGCTACGATCTTATCGAACTGTGGGAGTGTGAATTTCACACCATGTGCCAGGCCCTCTCACACTTAAGCTGCTTCCTTAAAGCACGCGAGTACCCCCTCAGTCGCCGGCCACTCCTGACCCTGCCACAGATTTTCGACGCCGTTCGTTCCGGGAACCTCTACGGGTTTGTGGAATGCGACCTGCATGTTCCCAACACTCTGGAACCACTATTCGCCCAGTGCCCGCCCATCTTTAAGAACACGCTAGTGAGTCGGGACGACATTGGAGAGACCATGTGGGCGCCTTTGCTGAGGAACATGAAGTACTTCAACAACCTCGACGGATGTTGATAGGGAGCATGTGGGCGGAAAAAAATCTTGCTGGGTACCTCTCTACTACAGTAGTACATGAGCCACGGCCTCCAAGTGACGCGAGTGTACCAAGTCCAACGCCTGTTTTGCGGGGAATGCCCACACCGTCACGCGTCTGCCCGTCGTCAAGGGGATAAGGATCCCAGTAAAGCCATTATCGGCGAATCGTGGAAACTGACGGGCAATGGCTACTATGGAAAAACGGTGACCAACCAAGATAAGCACTAGAACCTGAATATCTGCACTGCCAAACAAGCGCGCAAAAGGATCAACTCGCCACTGTTTCGGTCCGTCGACGTCATTGATGATGATAGGTATGAAGTCAGTTCAGCCAAAAGGGTCATTCGTTACAACTTACCGCTCCAAATTGGATGTATGGTATACCAGGTAGCCAATTTTTATACGATTTCATGGGTGTGTATTTCAGTTCATCAGATTGGCAATTAATGGAGATGGACAGACTCTGCCTATATGGTCGTCTCTAATGCGGATTGGGAGTCACTCGTCAAACCCGAATTGCGCGCGCAGTATGAAGCGGAGCGGGACCAGTGGCTATCGAGAAAAGACCACTATACCTACGACAAGCGGACTCCAGGCATCTTCAGGTTAGAGTGGAGTGGAGATGCCATGATCGCCCTGTCGTCCAATACGTACGAATGTTACGGTGGAGATGGAAACAACAAGATCAGCTGCAAAGGCCCGGGGCGACCCTGCCATCGACAAAATCCACTACCTGGAAGTGCTGCAAAGCCAGGCCAGTGCTAGTGGCACTAATAGAGGTTTCCGAGTCGTCGACCACCACATGGGAATGTACATTCAGTGAGGGGATGCCTTAACTTTCTTTTACCCTAAACGGAAAGTCCTTCCCGATGGAGTCAGTACGGCGTACCTGGACTTGTGAATACTACATATATTATCTTTGACGGCAATGAACTATACCCGGACTTGTGAACTCTATGAATAATGGACATAGATATTTGGACTCTAACTCGAATTACTCTCTATATACATAAGTACATTACACCAGCTCGTTGAATTTGTCTAATAGTGAACTAGACTTCATTCTTTTGAATAATTACTCTATATACATTACGTCAGTTCGATGAATTGGTCTAATTGTGAACTGTTATATACTTCACTCAAGTCGTGACTTCTCTCTATATACACACGTGTTCACCTTAATTCTTGTTTACTCCAGTCTTATATACTTGTTCACATTACATACTTGTACATACTTGTACATACTTGTATATACATTCTTGTTCAAGTTCACTAATATAAAATATTCGAACGCCACGTGGGTTTTCACGAAGTTTTTTATTGAACAACAACACCGCAAGGGACAATTTGGAAGTGCTAACCGTGCTCCGGGCAGGTTATATGCATACGAGAGCCTTAACGCCTATGTTGGTTTTCTGGGCATTGATAGGTTACATTTGGCTCCATCCTAGGCCACTGATTGGCTACTTTCTTAGTCCATTCATTGGCTGAATCCCCACATGTCCCACATTGGGCATTATACTTACACAGAAAACACACAAGACAGGGTTTTGAGATCTCATTTTTGTTATTCAGTGAACAACAACAACGTGAGAACAACCACTTGAGAACTGAAGCCTAGAACAGGGGGCTTTAAGTGAAAAAACTTAAGCCCAGAACAGGGGGCTTTACGTGAAAAAACTTAAGCCCATAACAGGACTTGTACATTGAGATGAACGGCAGCCCAGTCATATACGAATACATCTCGGCCCTCGGCCTTGGGGTACTCGTCAAACACCTGTACGATGGTAGATAAGGTTCTTCCTCGACATCGATGTTACAGGTAGAACAAGCAATAGTGTCCGCACACCATACTGTCCAGGCGTTGTAATGTTTTAGTATTACAACACCACGTCTCTGTGCCTTGATCCATGAAGTCTGTTAAATCGGGATGGGGAGGTGGCAGGCAGTACAGATCGAAGTATCCATCGAGTCCGTGTTGAGCACGTAAGCAGCAGGATACAACGGTCTAATGGAAACACATCTCGGGCAAACATCCCTTGAAACACTGTCCGTGTCCACGGATCGTTTCGCAGCACGGTGGTAATCTGCTCTGTATCTATGTTAAGTGGCGTAATTACACAGGACGTTACGGCTTTTATCGATTTGAATAATGTTGTCAAACTCAGCGTAGCAAATCACATTGATGGTTCGGGGTAAAGGTGTCCCGAAATGGAGTTCCAAGCGTAAGTTGCCTTTCTTGACGAGACTCACTTGATGATTGTTGTTTAAGGTGGGCGTGAGATGGAAGCAGAACAATGTGTACCCTTTGCCGAAATCGTCTCTACTGATCATATTTCCTTCGTCTTGGTTGATTTGACTGGTGATTGCGAAGAGGTTCACATAGCTCCGGATGTAATTGACCGTTCCGAACTGGGTTGTAAGGGCCGTGTCGGTACCTGTTGTCCGTCCACATGTCGGGCCACGAGATTGATTTAGAACGCTTTTAGGTTGAACAGATTCCTAGAGATAGCACCATTATAACTGGTATTGTCCACGCAGGCTAGGGTTAAAAATCCCCCAGGAACAGGTTTTCTTGGTTGGCAATCATATTTCCTTTAGGGACGGAAACGACCTTGGATTGTGCTCATCGAATCGGGTACTGGGTTGTTTTTTTCTCCAAGGCTTTGATGTGCGTCAGCTGTACACCTGGGCTCGGTTTCACTTTGCGTACAAACAGACTGGCCTCTTGGTTCTGCAACCGTAGGAACGGAGGTGTGGGATCCAGAGAGACGTGTTTTATAGACTTTTATACACCTACATAGAAGTACCCGGATGTTACACAGTCCCCGGATGGACGCGCGGACATCAGCGACTGTACAAGAACAAGGATGTTCACGAATGTTCCAGGGGAAAAACCCGGTGCTTCTCGATTGGCTGATTTATCGACCACTCATTGGTTCTCTTTTGTCGACCGCTGATTGACCCAAATTGAAATGTCCATCCTTCCCAGGTTAATCTAGAATCCCACCAAGCTCGTAATGACCTCCACCACCCCGTCACGCCACTTGGCGGATGCAAGAGTTACCTCTCCCGGCGTACTTACGGTTAGCCGTCCTTTTTATACTACTATGCTGTATCACTAGACCGGGATAAATCCTGCGATATGATTGGCCAATTCAAGCAAACCATGAGAATAGCAGAATGCCTCCTGTCCATCCCTGTCTGGTGCACCGGACGCGCTTGCGCAGTCGACTCATAGGGCCTATCAGGTCCCCGGAGTATTGTTCAGTGAAATCCGCATGTCTCTCACCCCACTGGTTCCTCGTATCCCATTCCACATATTTTGCGCAGGCGCACTTCACCCTGCGCATACGGAGTCGAATCGTTTTACGCTAGGGCGAATGCCTGGCCTGAGAGCTCCTGTTTAATCCAATATGACGTGGGCGATTTGGGGTGTACCGCAGCCTGCGGAGGAGCTTAAAGTGCACCCCCCGCCCCCACCTCCATATATTTTCAATATCCCTGAGTCTAGAGTGCTGAAACTCGCCACACTGTACCGTTGAGTCAAGCTCTACTCGAAAATGTAAAACAAAAATCCAAGATGGCCTTCACGATGACATCAATATGAGGTCATATTCGCTGAAACCATTTTTCTATTTGTGGGTCGATTTTTCTAAAGTTTTATTTTTCGATTTTTCTTTTGAAAAACTACTAAATATAACAAGAGAATAATTAGCTTCGCCTAAATAAAATACTGTCTAGTAATGTAGGCCAGAAAAAAGTGCAAAGAAATGGACAGAAAAGACTGAAAAAACGACTTTTCTGGGATACCACATGACGGCATGATCATCTGCACAAGGGGATACGCAAATGGCCTCAAAATGCTCCCAATATGATCAGCTAGAAAGTGTCAGCCCCCTCGGTTTCGTCGTTTTGGAGCACAATAGAACATTTCACCCAGGCCAGATAGGGTAAACGACACTCATGTCTCTCATCCCACTGGTTCTCCATATCACGCTCCACACTTTGTGCGCTTTCGCACTCGATCCCACGCATGCTCAGTCGATCCATTTACCTCTCGGTTGAATACCTGAATTCCCAGGGGCTCTCGAATAGTGACAACCTCCTGTCTCTCTCTCCACTGGTCCTCCATATCGCCCTCCCCATCTACTTATTCGACTCGATTTTCGCTTTCTACACTACTATACGGCCCAATAATCGCAATAAGTCGACTTAATAAAGGTCGACTTTTCGCAAAAATCGCGACAAGTCGACTTTTATTAAGTCGACTTTACGTCTTCATAGACAAAAAGTCGATATGAGTAAAGACTACTTGGCCACTTATAAAACTATGTCGCCTTTTCAAAAGTCGACTTGTTGTAATAAACGCGATAAGTCGACTTGCAAAAAGTCGACTTGTCGTCTTTAGCGACAACAAGTGGACTTAATAAAAGTCGACTTTTCGTGATAAAATGAAATAAGACGGCTTAATAAAGTCGACTTGCCGCGATAATCGCAATAAGTCGACTTAGTAAAAGGCGACTTGTTATGTTTTAAAATAAGTCGACTTTTCTCAAGTCGACTTATCCCGTTGACATAAATATGTCGACTTTATATAAGTCGACTTACCTTCTTTAAATGGATTTGTCAACTTTTGAAAAGTCGACTTTTCTAGTTTTAAGACGCTAAGTCATCATAAATAACGCAATTTTTCGTGATAAAAGTGAATAAGTCGACATACATAGGTCGACTTGTGATGATGATGATGACAAGTCGACTTGTAATAAGTCGACATATTCTGTTTTTCAGGAAAAGAAGATGGCTCACCAGTGCTTCCGTATTCATAGACAAAAAGTCGATATGAGTAAAGACGACTTGGCCACTTATAAAACTATGTCGCCTTTTCAAAAGTCGACTTGTTGTAATAAACGCGATAAGTAGACTTGCAAAAAGTCGACTTGTCGTCTTTAGCGACAACAAGTGGACTTAATAAAAGTCGACTTTTCGTGATAAAACGAAATAAGACGACTTAATAAAGTCGACTTGCCGCGATAATCGCAATAAGTCGACTTAGTAAAAGGCGACTTGTTATGTTTTAAAATAAGTCGACTTTTCTCAAGTCGACTTATCCCGTTGACATAAATATGTCGACTTTATATAAGTCGACTTACCTTCTTTAAATGAATTTGTCAACTTTTGAAAAGTCGACTTTTCTAGTTTTAAGACGCTAAGTCATCATAAGTAACGCAATTTTTCGTGATAAAAGTGAATAAGTCGACATACATAAGTCGACTTGTGATGATGATGATGACAAGTCGACTTGTAATAAGTCGACATATTCTGTTTTTCAGGACAAGAAGATGGCTCACCAGTGCTTCCGTAGTTTTTCGCTTCAGTACGACTTGATGAAAGTCGACATATGTAATATTAGTAGTAGAAAAATGTTAAAACCGGTATTTTTCGACGAGCAGTGTTTTGTGGCTGTGCATTGGGGGCGAATAGTGTCTTGTGAAGTATCCATTAAACACTCCAAGGCCTTTAATTGCATGGGAATTTTTTTATTTTACATCATTGTGTTTTTCATCGTCGTATCAGAGTAACTCCCTCAACTCCCGTCTTAAACCATTGACGCCCCAACGCTGAGGCATGGGATGCCCTGCACGCACAACCACATCTATCACCTAGGCACCTCAGTACTCCTCCCCTTCTTCCTGCTCCTCGTGCCTCACTCATCCCCCTTGCATCAATCGCGCACACCCGGCCCCATTTCAACTAGCCAAACAATACTAATTTTCGTACAGGTTTAAACTCGTCCTAAACTGTTCCCAGCGTATAGGCATAGTGAGCGTAAGGGATATACGTTGCGTTGAGACCGGCGTTGAGGGCGTTACTGCAATACAGCGGTATAAACGGAGGTGACCTCAATCCCCATCGCTGGTGGAGACAAGGCTACGCCAAATCCCACAGAACCCACATAACGCACATTACAACTTGCTCTTTTTGCGCCTATATGTGAAATCTGTAGATCCGAGTGTGCCGGTGAGCGATGCCGCCACGTTATTGGCGTTTCTATAGTGGAAATAAAGTGGAGGAAGTGTGCGCTGCTAAGCCGGCATGCCGGTGTCCGCCTTACTGAGCGTGTACACCGACGTCCATCCCGCCCTTTAATCAATCACCTCACTGTCCAGCCACAAAACACTGCCCTCGGAATATACCGGTTTTAACATTTCCCTACTACTGTTATCACAGCACTTTACGGGAGTCAACTTGACGGGAATAATATTATTTGTTGACTTGTTTCAAGTCGACTTGACGCGAAATTAACACATCTTGCCGACTTTTATCTAGTCGACTCGGCGAGACTTATTATTTGTCGACTTGAATGATGTCGAGTTGTTGCAAAGTCGACTTTTGATCAGGCGACTTGTTGAGAAATAACAACACATGGCGACATTCGACGAGGCGACTTGTTGCGAAATAACTATACAAGCCGACATTTGTCAAGTCGACTAGTTGCGGAACAACTGTTCAAGTCGACTTATGGAAAGTTGACATATTTTCAGCTTTGGAAGGCGACTTGGCGAAAGTCGCCTTGAGAACAAGTCCACCTGCGGCAAGTCGACTTGCTGCGAAAGAACACGACAAGTCGACTCTTGGTATGTCGACTTGCAGAGATATATAGCGCCAAGTCGACAAAAACAAGTCGACTTGCCGCAAAGAAACGGGGCAAGTCGACATGTTGTAAAGTCGACAAGTCGCGATTTCTCTCACCAACTGGTGCACAATATGCGGCTCCGTATGTATCGCCTATCGCGACTTCGCGTATCGCCTATCGCGACTTCGCGTCTCGCCTATCGCGTATCGCGTATCGCGACTTCGCACTATCGCTTCGCGACTTCGCATTATCGCTTCGCGTCTTCGCGTTATCGCTTCGCGTCTTCGCGTTATCGCTTCGCGTCTTCGCGTTATCGCTTCGCGACTTCGCATTATCGCTTCGCGTCTTCGCATTATCGCTTCGCGACTTCGCAGTATCGCTTCGCGTCTTCGCAATATCGCTTCGCGTCTTCGCAGTATCGCTTCGCGACTTCGCATATCGCTTCGCGACTTCGCATTATCGCTTCGCGACTTCGCACTATCGCTTCGCGACTTCGTACTATCGCGACTTCGCCCCATACTTCTTGAGGGCGAAGTGCGATGGCCCCTCTCGGCCATCATAATTTTGACTGTCAGTTGCCGACTTCGTTCAAGGAAAAATATCAGTTCACTTGCCCGTGTCCACCGACGCACTTCGGCTTGTGCCATTTCAAGCCAACAACTCCGTATCTTTCTTCCGAAGTTGACGGAGAATATGTTTAAAATTGCCCTAGTAATAGTTATCAGGTCAACTAAAGCGTAAACGTCGGTAAGTTTTCCATTCCCTGATCTTTATTCGCCTGTTTATTCGAGCCCGTTTATAGTAAAATATTACTATTACGAGGTGCTGGTTAAAGAACTGAGTGTAGACATATCTTCATAAAATATGTCTACTTACTCCCAAACTGCATTTACTCTGGAAGATTTATTTAACAATCACAAAAAGTTTCTCAGGGAAAGAGGTATTTGTCTTCCAACCAGTCATAACGACATACCAAAACTATACTGGACTCCCAAAATGCATAAATCACCATACAAAGCTAGATTCATAGCTGGTTCTAGAAGCTGCACCACCAAGCTTCTTTCAACCCTATTGACGAAGGCCCTTCAGAAGGTAAAAGCATTTTGGGAAAGGTATTGCGCCACTATTTCTAAGAACTCTGGCGTTGAATGTATGTGGATATTGAAAAACTCAAACTGTCTTACGGAAGAACTTGATGCTAAAGGTCACATACCGTACAGACATGTATCCACATGGGATTTCTCGACTCTCTATACTACAATCCCTCATCAGGACCTTATTGACCGTCTAAGTTCATTAATAGTATCTGTGTTCAAGAAAACTGATCGTAGATATATTAATGTCAGAAGCCATAAAGCATTCTTTAGCTCTACTACATACGAGAGATATCATTCATGGGATGTTTCTTTGTTTATAGAGTTGCTTGAATTTCTCATTAATAATATCTATGTGAAATTTGGCAACACAATATATCAGCAGCATATAGGTATTCCAATGGGTACTAATTGTGCACCCCTGTTGGCTGACCTGTATCTGTTCTCTTATGAATATGACTATATGCAGGCGCTTTCAAAAACCGATCCATTCAAAGCCCGTTCCTTCTCATTCACCAAACGCTATATAGACGATCTTCTCGCTGTGGATAATCGCTATATAAATGACGCAGTGAAGGATATATATCCACCTTCACTGGATTTGAAGGAAACTACAGATAGCCCTACAGGCGCATCATATTCAAAGCGTGACTGAGATACATCATTCTTTAGATGACGACTTTACAACGAATATTATGGATTACGAATACTGATCAGCGATACGGATTTGATATTTTTGGAACATCATGATGTCTTGCCGGCATCATTGAAAACTGTTGACCGCTTCTCTCTTGCAGGAAACAAGCCTATGTTTATGTATACTATGATTGTCTTTTTGAATTTGGTGCTAATACTGTTATATGGAATATGGAATAGGTCTTTGGATTATGGACGCGGATATTCTCTAATGGACGACGGCTGAATTATGGATGACGGACTAGACGCTTGTAATTCCTCATCTCCATGCGGGAACAACATCACACTTTACGGTTGTCGCAAAACCAGGCACTCTCCTGCTCAAGAGATCCGAGTATAGCTAACACTTTGCTTACCATTGTCACCTCTGTGCAGAGACTGATCGCTTCACAAATACCCGGGGTATATCTATACAACAGGAACATCCGGGTGAGTTCGTCAATCTCTTAACGTACAAGAACAACAACATCCACGTTCCGTGTAAAAATTACCCTTCCAATTTCGAGCATTTCTTCGCAAAAAAAACGTATTAATTCTCATCTGCCATCGCCCAAAAACTATACAGACTCACAACATTACAATTGTAACCAACTAGGCAAGTTTCAGTGCCTAAGTCTTCCTAGTTTTTCCGCTCTTGATGTACAAAGTTTTCTACAGCTCAATGGCCGCCCCCCATGGCCAAGGACGATTCCAATAACCCCCTCCTCCTCCGGAGGATGGGGTTAATAACAATGTTGGGGTAAGGCTGCTTTTTTCAAAATGGTTCTTGAAGGGAATACAATTTAGGTATAATCTGTCTGATTTGCATGAAAATCTTGTAACATTAATTATCGAGAGCCCCCTGTTATATCTTTCCATGTACGAATTTTGTTTAAAAGTGGTGTGAATAAAAAACACTATTCAAAGATAGCTCACGCAAAAGGGGGGGGGGGGGGAGAGATGAGTACACATGTATCGCATTCTGAATGGAAAATTATACTCCAAATAGGCCTATCGAGACATCCTCCCAAATACCCTGGCTAAAATATCGCATTCTCCACAGAATTCTGTCCACAAATGTTTTCATAAAAAAAAACAATATTAAGAATTCTGATAAAAACAAGTATTTCGCATTTGTTCTGGGATTGTCGACAAGTGAAAGCTTTATGGATAGATATTGAGGCACGTCTACTTACTAGAGTAAGCTTTCGTATAACATTTGATGCACAAACTGTACTTTTTGCTGTAGGCAACGAAACAATATATATGCAGAAGAAAAATCCGCATATCAAGGTTCTTCAAAGCACCAGTACAATGTATAATCAGAATTCTTCCACACCCCATGGGTTTTACCGAAAAACCTTATTACATTTAAAGAAGGAAGCCCAGGTGTGATCTGATTCCAATAGATCATACCTCTCAACTAATCGGTGTGGATTATATGACGTCGTAAGTTTCTTCGCGTGTCCAGTTGAATTCGCCCAGAGGGGTAATAAGATTGAAAAGGATATCAAAATATATCGTCTGCTTATCTTGTTGTACATCATGGCGCCAATTAACGTTGGCGAAAGAGTTTTCTTCCGCGGAGATTTATTCAAAGTTGTTGGTGTCACAAAACCTTTAGGGACATTGGATGACGGGAGAATTTCACATGTATTCTAAAACCAAGGGTTACGCTTTCATTATTTTGACCGTTAATGGCATTTTAGCACGCTCCTATAGGTGTCATACTGTGGACTCTCCAACCCGTGTCGATTTCAGGCACGCGACTTGCAGGTGTTGCTTGCTCTGATTAATTGGCGGGCCAAAGCATTTTTGTCAGGTAAAGGGGAGTAGTATATAAAGGCTATTTAAGGCCCCATTTTGCCGGGGGAGATAACTCTTGCATCCGCCAGGTGGCGTTATTGTAGGTTATAGTATAGGAAGCGGCCATTCACGGCCTTTGACCTCTGAGGCCGCGTGGAGGTCAAGTGCACTATAGTTCCAACAGGCGGCACAACCAGGATGACCTTTGACCTCGAATTCCTCCGCGGTCTGGGGGTGATGCGGTCTACATCCGCGGACAGAAAGTAGTCCCCAGACTTCAAATACGCTGCATGGACCGATTGGGTCGAGTGAGGTATCCCCGCTCCTCCAGGGCTATCCAGTCATGGGTGGGTGTATGTTTTCACAGAAAAAAAAATATATATAAATAAATAAAAAGCGGAACACGAACTTTACTCCTACAATAGGGGCCTGTATTATACAATATACGGGAAAATGCCTATATGGGGTATGGGGGTGGTCATTTTTTTTATTTTTTACTATGGGTTGCTTGGTCTTGTTTTCCACGTCTCGTCACGAAAAACACGATGGAAAGGGTCTCGGAGATAAGCGGTGAAATTTTTTGAAAAGTTCACGGAGGTCTGTTTAGGCCCATAGGCCCATACTGGCTATGGGGGATAGGTCCATACTGGGAAATTCACACATGTTCATTGTGATATGGGTTGTTTGGTCTTGTTTTTCACGTCTCGCCGCGAAAAACACGATGGGCGGGGTCTCGAAGTTAAGCCATGAATTGTTTTGAAAAGTTCACGGTGGTCTGTATAGGCCCATACTGGCTATGGGGGATAGGTCCATACTTGGAAATTCACACATGTTCATCGCGGTATGGGTTGTTTGGTCTTGTTTTCACGTCTCACCATGTAGAACGCGATGGAAGGGATCTCGAAGTTAAGCGGTGAATTTTTTTGAAATGTTCACGGAGGTCTGTATATAGGCCCATAAGCCCATACTGGCTATGGGGGATACGTCCATACTGGGAAATTCACACATGTTCATTGCGGTATGAGTTGTTTGGTCTTGTTTTTCACGTCTCGCCACGAAAAACATGATGGGAGGGGTCTCGAAGTTAAGCGGTGAAATTTTTTGAAAACTTCACGGAGGTCTGTATGGGCCCATAGGCCCATACTGGCTATGGGGGATAGGTCCATACTCGGAAATTCACACATGTTCATTGCCGTATGAGTTGTTTGGTCTTGTTTTCACGTCTTACCATGTAGAACACGATAGGAGGGGGGCTCGAAGTTAAGCGGTGAAATTGTTCGAAAAGTTCAGGTGCCGGGTAGGTCTGTATATAGGCCCATAGGCCTACTGGCTCAGTGGATAGGTCCATACTGGGTGGACGTTTTGGGGTCTAGGTGAGTCCCTACTGGACCGATGGTGTCGTATGAGGTCTTATTTTGAAGCTCTCGTGGAGGAGCTCCCGCCTGAACTAGTGTATTGTCCGTTTTCTACATTTTGCGCATGCGCAGTCTGGCCGTGGTATAGAAAGCAGGCATTTGGGGGGTATGTGGGGAGTGTTTGAGATAGAGATGGACCACTATGGGTCCAAATGGGTCGTGGGAGGTGTCCTAGTGAAGCTTGTGTGGAGTAGAGTCAGAATGGCGTGTCTCGTTTATTGCAAGTCACGTCAATCTGCGCATGCGCAGTTGGGTGTTGTAAGTAAAGTGGTCATTTTGGGGGTGAGTGGAGGTGTGTTTGGGGTAGAGATGGACCACTATTGGTCCGAATGTGTCAAGGGAGGTGTCATTTTGTAGCTCTCGGGGTGTAGACCCCGATTTGAGGGCTGTCCACAGCATCTGTGACGTCATCGTTGACGTCATCCGTACGAGTAGTAGCGAAAGCGGGCATTTTGGGGCAGTGAAGGAAGATATTTGGTGTGGAGATGGACCATCCTTGGTCCGAATGTGTCGAGGGAGGTGTCATTTTGTAGCTCTCGGGGTGTAGACCGCGATTTGAGGGGCTGTCCATGTCATCTGTGACGTCATCGGTGGCGTCATCAGTACGAATAGTAGCGAAAATGGTCATTTTGGGGCAGTGAAGGAAGGTATTTGGTGTAGAGATGGACCACGGTTGGTCCGAATGCGTCGTGTGGGGTGTCATCTTGTAGTTCTCGTGGTGCAGACCCCTATTTGAGGTATGTTCACGTCATCTGTGACGTCATCGATAACGTCATCAGTAGGAGTAGTAGCCAAAGTGGGCATTTTTGGGTGTGAAGGAAGGTGTTTTGGGGTAGAAATGGACCATCCTTGGCCTGAATGCGTCGTGTGAAGTGGCATCTTGTAGCAACGCCCGCCAACGCCAAGCTCAATGCTTCAACGCCCTGGTGGATTAGCCCAAAAGCTCTGATTTTCATGGAATTGTCACTAATTCATTGGAAATGCAGTGACGCCCGTCAACGTCCGCCGTTACGCCTTAACTCCTTAGCATAACGCCTTGACGCCATGATATAGACAGATGAGAGAAAAAGAAGAACAACAACAAGGATGACAGATGAGAGAACAACAACAACAACAAGTTTTCATACAGTTTATTCTCCCCAATGTTACATCATACAGCCGCGTTGGGTATGTTTACAATTCAAGAAGACTCTTGTCCAATCTGAGGCCGCCATTTGGCGCTGTATCTGTCATATTCGTTCTGGCCCGTTAGATGTATTCTCGGCTGCTCTTGTCCAATCAGAAGCCGGCGTTTGAGAAAGTCCCATCTTCGGCCATGTTCGCTCTCATCCGTTTGTTCTAATCGACGTCGGGTAGGCCTGGATAGTGTTTGGGCAGCATGTCCTGAAACAGTTGTTTGCGCATTCTGATCGCATTTCCCAGGGCCTCGGTGGGTGGTAGCCCCATATCCATATCCTCTAATGGACGACGGCTGGATTATGAATGACGGACTAGACGCTTGTAATTCATGATGGACCTGTGCGTGGGGTCGCCTTTCATTTCAAGCGGTAGTAAGGTATACTGTTCATGGATCGTCATGGCTGTTTTCCTGATGCAGGGGCGCATTTGGGTGCACGCCTGTTGTAATTTATCCTGTCCGGCGTCCTCGATCGCTGTAGCGTGAGTATTGATAGCTGATGTCACAATACGATCCCAGAAGGTAGGTTCTGCCTCACTTTCCTGGGATGTAGGCTGATTATCTGAGGTCAAGATCTCCGTATCAGTAGACAGACTCAGCAATCTCTGTTTCGGTATCAGTCGATACACTCACAGCAGTCTCTGTATCAGCATCCGCCTGAACGGGCTCATCGGAGTCTTCAATCCCATGTATATTTTTCTGGTGTCGCATCATATCGTAATGTCTGGTGAACGTGCGTTCGCACTCAGAACAAGTATAAGCCATGTTGACAGTTGAACGTCGACTGTGCGTGTTTTGGGAATACACTTGCTTTCATAGACAGTAACGCCGGCCAACACCCACTGTTACGCCTTAACGCCCTATCTGTACGCCTTAACGCTCGTCTCAACGCCTTCACCCATCTCAACGCCTTAGCACACTTTCTTAACGCTTTAACGTCGTTTAATGATGCGTTCGAACAAATGTTTCTTTCGTGTTATTGCTCTGACATACGCCGCTTTCCAGTTCATTCCCGAGGTTTTCAGCATCGACGCTGTTTTTTCGATTTCCATATGAACCGCATCCTTATCCAACAATTTTATATGTGTCACGAGGTCGACATAGTGCTGACGTAAAGCCCGTCGTAGTCTGGGTGCCAATCTGTTATGGGCTAAAATTGCGGCTTCCTTTTTCGAATACCCTTTCTGTTGAAACTTGTTTTCTGTGGCCCTCAACGTCTCGCCCATTTCGGCGTCCATACTTTCTTTGAACAAATCCTTCCATAGCCTCGAGTTCATATTATGTTCATTCCCCCAACACCACCACCCACCAGTTCTACCACCACCACACACTACCACCAACACCACACACCACCACCACGACCACCACCACCACACACCACCACCACCACTACCACACACCACCACCACCACCACCCACACCACCACCACCACCACCCCCACCACCACACACCACCACACACCACACACCACCACCACCACCACCACCACCACACACCACCACCACCGCCACCACACACCACCACCACCACCACACACCACCACCACCACCACCGCTCCACCACCACCACCGTGGTGGTAGCTCCCGTGTGGCAGAGCTCTTGGGTCGGAGCTCTTGGAGCTCAAAGATTGTGGAGCTCAGAACTCGGAAGTGACGTCATCGCATGCATGCGCGCGTACCTGTAGGGCACACTGTATGTACCCTATAGCCCGTAGGGTATAGGGTACAGCAGCGTGCGGGTTCACCGCAGGTACGCGCGCATGCATGCGATGACTTCACTTCCGAGCTCTGAGCCCTACAAGCTTTGAGCTCCAAGAGCTCCGATCCAAGAGCTCTGCCACACGGGAGCTACCACCACCACCGAGCGTTGACGCCCGTCAACGCACGGTGGTGGTGGTGGTGGTGTGTGTGGTGGTGTGTGGTGGTGATGGTTGTGGTGGTGTGTGGTGGTGGCGGTGGTGGTAGTGGGTGGTGGTGATGGAACTGGTGTGTGGTGGTGTTGGGGGAATGAACATAATGTGAACTCGAGGCTATGGAAGGATTTGTTCAAAGAAAGTATGGACGCCGAGAAGTTTCAACACGATGGGTATTCGAAAAAGGGAGCCGCAATTTTAGTCCATAACAGAGTGGCACCCAGACTACGACGGGCTTTACGTCAGCAGTATGTCGACCTCGTGACACACGAAAATGTTGGATAAGGACGCGGTTCATATGGAAATCGAAAAAATAGCGTCGATGTTGAAAACCTCGAGCATGA
The DNA here is from genome assembly GCA_036873755.1 of Hanleya hanleyi. Classification (NCBI taxonomy): domain Eukaryota; kingdom Metazoa; phylum Mollusca; class Polyplacophora; order Lepidopleurida; family Hanleyidae; genus Hanleya; species Hanleya hanleyi. The sequence goes on along the minus strand of JAVTVY010007354.1, from coordinate 31,509 downwards.
ACTGGAAAGCGGCGTATGTCAGAGCAATAGCACCGAAGAAACATTTGTTCGAACGCATCATTAAACGACGTTAAAGCGTTAAGAAAGTGTGCTAAGGCGTTGAGATGGGTGTTAAGGCGTTGAGACAAGCGTTAAGGCGTACAGATAGGGCGTTGAGGCGTACCAGTGGGCGTTGGCGGGCGCTATGGCGTTATTGTCTATGAAAGCAAGTGTATTCCCAAAACACGCACAGTCGACGTTCAACCGTCAACATGGCTTATACTTGTTCTGAGAGCGAGCGCACGTTCACCAGACATTACGATATGATGCGACACCAGAAAAATATACATCGGATTGAGGACTCCGAGGAGTCTGATACAGAGACTGCTGAGAGTGTATCGACTGATAGCGAAACAGAGATTGCCGACAGTCTGTCTACTGATACAGAGAGCTTGACCTCAGATAGTCAGCCTACATCCCAGGAAAGTGAGGCAGAACCTACCTTCTGGGATCGTATTGTGACAGCAGCTATCAATACTCACGCTGCAGCGATCGAGGACGCTGGACAGGATAACTTACAACAGGCGTACACCCAAATGCGCCCCTCCATCAGCAAAACAGCTTTGACGATCCATGAACAGTATACCTTACTACCGCTTGAAATGAAAGGCGACCCTACGCACAGGTCCATCATGAAGACCTAGCGTCACTTGGAAGAGGATATGGGGCTACCACCCACCGAGGCCCTGGAAAATGCGATCAGAATGCGCAAACAATTGTTTCAGGACATGTTGCACAAAACAATATCCAGGCCTGCCCGACGACGATTAGAACAAACGGATGAGAGCGAACATGGCCGAAGATGGGACTTTCTCAAACGCCGGCTTCTGATTGGACAAGAGCAGCCGAGAATACATCTAACGGGCCAGAACGAATATGACAGATACAGCACCAAATGGCGGCCTCTGATTGGACAAGTCTTCTTGAATTGTAAACATTCCCAACGCGGCTCCCCCAGCGTGGGTATGATGTAACATTGGAGAGAATAAACTATATGAAAACTTCTTGTTGTTGTTGTTGTTCTCTCATCTGTCATCCTTGTTGTTGTTGTTGTTTTTCTGTCATCTGTCTATATCATGGCGTCAAGGCGTTATGCTAGGGCGTTAAGGCGTAACGACGGACGTTGACGGGCGTCACTGCATTTCCAATGAATAAGTGACAATTCCAAGAAAATCAGAGCTTTTAGGCTTATTCACCAGGGCGTTGAAACGTTGAGCTCGGCGTTGGCGGGTGTTTCTTCAAGATGCCATTTCACCCGACGCATTCGGACCAAGGATGGTCCATTTCCACCCCAAAACACCTTCCTAAACACCCCAAAATGCCCACTTTGGCTACTACTCCTACTGATGACGTTACCGATGACGTCACAAATGACGCGAACATACCTTAAATAGGGGTCTGCAACACGAGAACTACAAGATGACACCCCACACGGCGCATTCGGACCAATACTGGTCCATCTCTACACCAAATACCTTCATTCACTGCCTCAAAATGCCCACTTTCGCTACTACTCGTACTGATCACGTCACCGATTACGTCACAGATGCCGCGGGCATCCCTCAAATCGGGGTCTACCCTCCGAGAGCTACAAAATGACACCCCATACGACGCATTCGGACCAAGGATGGTCCATCTCTACATCAAATACCTTCCTTCACTTACCCAAAATGACCACATTCGCTACTACTCGTACTGATGACGTCACCGATGACGTCACAGATGACTTGGACAGCCCTCAAATCGGGGTCTACACTCCAAGAGCTACAAAATGACACCTCCCTCGACACCTTCGGACCAATAGTGGTCCATCTCTACACCAAATACCTTCATTCATTGCTCCGAAATGCCCACTTTCGGTACTACTCGTACTGATGTCGTCAACGATGACGTCACAGATGCTATGGACAGCCCTCAAATCGGAGTCTACACCCCAAGAGCTACAAAATGACACCTCCCTCGACACATTCGGACCAATAGTGGTCCATCTCTACCCCAAACACACCTCCACGCACCCTCAAATTGACCACTTTACTTACTACATCCAACTGCGCATGCGCAGATTGACGCAAATTGCAATAAAATTCTGACCATTCTGACTCTGGCCATTTTCACTGGAACACCTCCCATGACCCATTTGGACCTATAGTGATCCATCTCTACCCCAAACACACCCCCCACACACCCCCCACATGCGCAGAATATTGAAAACGGACGATACATTAGTTCAGTCGGGTGCTCCTCCACGAGAGCTTCAAAATAAGACCTCATACGACACCATCGGGCCACTAGGGACTCACCTGGACCTCAAAACGTCCACCCAGTATGGACCTATCCACTGAGCCAGTAGGCCTATGGGCCTATATACAGACCTCCGTGAATTTTTCGAAAAATGTCACCGCTTAACTTCGAGACCCCTCCCATCTTGTTCTACATGGTGAGACGCGACAAACAAGACCAAACAACCCATACGGCAATGAACGTGTGAATTTCCGAGTATGGACCTATCCCCCATAGCCAGTATGGGCCTATGGGCCTATACAGACCTCCGTGAATTTTTCAAAACCGCTTAACTTCGAGACCCCACCCATCGTGTTTTTCGTGGCGAGACGTGAAAAACAAGACCAAACAACCCATACCCCAATGAACATGTGTGAATTTCCCAGTATGGATCTATCCCCTATATGGGCCTATGGGCCTATATATAGACCTCCGTGAACTTTTTAAAAAATTTCACCGCTTACCTCCGAGACCCTTCCCATCGTGTTTTTCGTGGCGAGACGTGAAAAACAAGACCAAACAACCCATAGTAAAATATGAAAAAAAATATTAAAAAATGACCTCCCCCATACCTCATATAGGCACTTTCCCGTATATTGCATAACACAGGCCCCTATTGTAGGAGTAAAGACGTGTTCCGCTTTTCATTTATTTTTTTATTTTTATTTTTATTTTTTTCTGTGAAAACATACACCCATCCATGACTGGATAGCCCTGGAGAAGCAGGGATACCTCACTCGACCCAATCGGCCCATGCAGCGTATTTGAAGTCTGGGGACTACTTTCTGTCCGCGGGGGCAGACCGCGGAGGAATTCGAGGTCAAATGTCACCCTGGTGGCGCCACCTGTTGGAACTATAGTGCACTTGACCTCCACGCGGCCTCAGATTTCAAAGTCCGTGAATGGCCGCTTCCTATACTATAACCTACAATAACGCCACCCGGCCGATGCAAGAGTTATCTCTTCCGGCAAAATGGGGCTTTAAATAGCCTTTATATACTACTAAGGGGTGTTAATCCAATTTTAAATACACGAGAATATCTTTCTTTTCAGGAAACATCTCCACATTGTGCTGATTTCAGTAAGGTAGAATAGAAATAATTCCTTGTTTACTGTGGTAAAACACCTAGAATAGATCGGTGTCCTACGGCCTTCGTGACCAAACTTAGACTCCTATTGCAACCCGGTCTATTCTAGTTTCACCACAGTAAGCAAGGAATTATTTCTTAGGCTTACAATTTTAGTTCTGCATCGAATAGTACACAGCAGTGAAAAAATTTAATTTCGAAAAAAAAGAAAGTGTATGGGCTCCTTCGATATCCTAGTACTCATAATTATGATACATTAAACGTTCCGCTGAATGTTGCCATTATCCAGCAATATCTCTCCACATGCTTTGGGGTTGCATGTACGCTGGGCATGTACCATAGGGTTTTTTTATACCATAGAAATAAAAAAAAACCAAAAATATTTAAAAACAAGAAAAATTTAGGAAATACACTCTAAAAAAATTCTGATTCCAATTACGAGCGTGCGGTATTCTATACTTGATATGTGAAGAATCGATCAACAAACAGGACAAAAGAAAATAGATAATTGATACTCACGGTCTACGATAGTGATGGATCCCAACCCAGACGCTCGAATACCCATGGCTTCGTCGCGACCACGACATTGCGTTAAGCCAAAAAAACTTGAGCAAACCTTCCACAGTCCAGAGTAAATCTTGGAATATTTCAAGGCTTCGCTCTTTGCATTTTTCACGGGGTCGTTCAATTCGAAACTTCTCGTATTTAAATTAAAACTCCCGGGTTCGTCGAAAGCGGAGTTGAATAGATTCGTGCCAGTTTTCCAGCTTGATCCAATGGAACTAAAGGAACTCCCCAACCTAGAACGCGAAACACTCTGGCTCACGTCGACGGAAAGCCAATGATTGGTGGCAAATCCAACCACATGAAAAATCAGGGCAAGAATCGCCACGATTAATGTACCGATTCGAATCGGTGACTTGGCCGTCATAATTTGTGCAAGACTGGATGAACTATGTTGCGTGCATAAACAGTTCGAGAATTTCAGATCACTTGTGGAGTTTTCAGCAGGTGCTTGCTTATATAAGGACTACACAGGACAAAATAACCGACAATATTTCAACACAAGCCTAACTCTCACGAGACAGACACGCCACATTGCGGCTGTTCCCCTACTCCGAAATACAAATATAAAAACACCCGAATATGAAACAGAAGTTGTGAATATATGGATCATCCTTCATATCACAAATTTCATTTTGTTTTAGCAAAATCTAGTACATGTTACCGATATCATTGTCCACAAAGACATTTTGTTCCATTTCATTATCTCACAGGGAAATGACCGGGAGGTTAATGGAACAGCCGGTGTTTGCTTTACACATCACTAGGCCTACCCTGAACCCAGATAAGCCCCTAGTCCAAAACGTTGTGATATGTTGCCTTGGAGAGATCGTTATGGAATAGCCACGCCTGAAAAATGTCACTCACCGAGAACCAGTTTGATTAATCATCTCGAGAGCTTAACTTTACGATCACAGTCATGATTGCGAAATTCTCAATATTGCGAAATAAAAAATAGGGAATTTCCTCAAAATAGAACCATGGATCACACTGACTCAGTGTATGATCCAATGATACTAAATAACAGTGATTTGGCATCGTTAAAGATTTCAATTTAGTTATTTACTCTTTTGAAAAGGACAACAGTTTCTCCCCTTCCTCGGTTTCTATAGAAGATAAGGTCGGGTGTGTGTGTGTGTATATGTGTGTGAGTAGTAGAAAAAGCGTATCTGTGCTCGTATTGACTTTTCATTTTTGCATATCATTAATTCCGGAAAAGGTCCATACGCGCCCGGATACGAGTCAGTCACTTCAACGTTAAATTCAGAGAATGTCCGGTGATAACTGTGTGCAGGGGTCAAGGGTCACATTCGGTCACATTGATTGGTGGAGTAGATTCAAAACTAGGATTTTCCTGAAAACAAAAATAAAAATAAAAAAAATGCAGAAAACGGACTTTACACCCAAAACACCCGAAAATGTGGTAAAACGGCCTTTACACATCAAATGCGGAAAATCCCCATCAAATGAGACTAGGTGAGCCCTGCAGGATCCAAATATAACTTGAAGGGTGTCATACTCAAGCATGTAGACAACGATTGGCGTGGTTTGTAATGGAAGTACCTTCAATCTGCATATGCGCAGTAGGGCAGTAGTAGAAAAAGGATATTTGAGTGGACGTTTTGGTGTCGAGGGGAACGATCCCTGGTACCGGTTGTCATCTTGAAGCGATCTTGAAGTAAATTACAAGCGTCTGGTCCGTCATAAATAATTCAGCCGTCGTCCATTAAAGAATATTCGCGTCCATAATCCAAGCCCTATTCCATATTCCACATAACAGTATTAGCACCAAATTCAAAAAAATAATCATATTATACATAAACATAGGCTACTTTCCTGCAAGAGAGAAGCGGTCAACAGTTTCCAAAGATGATGTTCCAAAAATATCAAATCCGTATCGCTGATCAGTATTCTTAATCCATAATAATCGTTGTAAAGTCGTCATCTAGAGACTGATGTATCTCAACCACGCTTTGATTGTGATTGTAAAGTCCGACTGATGTGGTGATTTTAACCGAGTCCATCACTCTGCGCAGTCGGACAGTAGTATAGAAAAAGGGCATTTTCGGAACTGCACATGGTGGAGTTTGGGGTCTTTGTGGCTCATCACTGGTCCGAATGGCCCGTTGACGTTATCCGATTGAAAGTCTTATCGGGTGTCAGGCAGAGGGTGATACACTCATGCGCATTCAGAGTGTAGAAGAAAAGGGCAGTTTCGGAGGTTTGGGGAGAAGGTCCATTTTCGATCTGGCTTCCTGAGAGAGTTACAGGGGTGTGTGTATGTGTGAGTGAGTGAGTCGGTGATTGTATTAGTGAGTTAGTTAGTGAGTGAGTGAGTAAGTGAGTGAGTGAGTGGTGAATAAGTGAGTGGTAATATAAGGTCAAATGTGAACCATTATAGTCAGACTGTCATCTCTCCTTACGTCTTAACGCCATGAATGATGTAGACAGATGAGAAAAGAAAAACAACAAGCGTATTGGGTATACACACTTTATTATCCCCTCCCTCACAACACACCCACGCTGGGGACATCTATGGGTGTATTTACATAATGGTATGGTATACATCATACGCCTCGTCGACTGCTCTTGTCCAATCAGAAGCCGCCATTTGGTGGTGCGTCTGTTTTCGGCAACGGTCGCACTTAGACGTTAGACGTATTCTCGGCTCCGTTTTGTCCAATCAGAAGCCGCCATTTCAGAAAGTTCAATTTTCGGCCATGGTCGCCCTTGTCCGTTTGTCCTCAGCGTTGTCGGGCAGTTCAGAATACTGTAATGACAGTTTGTGCATTTTGACTGCATTTTCCTGGGCCCCGATATGCGTTAGTCTCATATCTTCTTCCAATCAGCTTCATATACCCAAGTCAACTTCTCCAATCACACCTCGAACTCCGCGATTTAACCTTGATATATCGGCAAACCGGATCTGTTCAAAATAATTTCCTCAGATCACTTTGAATTTCGAAATGTGCTGTATGGATGGGCTATTGATTGGCTGGCATATATATCTGACCACCCCTACCGCCATATTTGCAGAAATGACGTACCTACTGAGAAAATACGTCACCCTGCACACACTCATTGGGTATGCTCTGATTGACTCGTCTTTGGTTTGTAGATGAAATTTGCACCCCGGGATTTGAAGGTTTTGGATGGTCATATACATCAAGGATTCTTGGAAGTGTGATCGGAGAAGTTGTATTGTGTATGAAGATGCTTGGTCTTCATGATGATCCTATGCGTGGGGTCGCCTTTCATTTCAAGCGACAGCAGGCGATACTGTTCATAGATAGCCGTGACCGGTGAGTGTGTTCCTGATGAGGGGGTGCCTTTGGATATGCGCCTGTTGTAAGTTATCTTGCCCGGCGTTCTCGAGCGCCTCAGGTTGAGTATTAACTCTACAAGTCCAAGGCCTGGGGGGAGGGTTGTCCCTTCAACCAAACTATCTATCCTATCTCCGGATAGACAAAATCCTGAGGGCTGACATTCCGTGACTTTGTAGTTTGTCACATTGGGTCATTTTTAACCTATCTGCATGATCTCCGAGCAGGTGATCATGCATGGGTAAATTCAAAATGGCGTCTATGTGGGGTACCAGAAAAGTGATGTTTTCGCCACTTTCTGCGAGGAAAAGTGGGCAAAATCTATTTCATTTCACATCAGTCTATTATTTAATAATTTATCATGCAGTTATTGCGACGAAATGACATAATACGACCCCAAAAAGTAAGTTCTCCCTCCCTCAGGCTTCCCTGGGGCGTAGCCTGAATATCTGAGGTCAGCCTCTATCTATCAGTGATTGGACTCTCAGCAGTCTCTGTATCGAAATCAGCCGGTATACTCTCAACATCTGTCTCAGTGTGATCCTCTGTGTCTTCATATCTCTTCTGGTGTCGCATCATATCGTATAATGGCTGGTGAATGTGCGTTCGCACTCCGAGCAAGTATAACCCATGTTGGCGATTTTTGAGATACGCTTGCATTTATGGACAGTAACGCCCGCCAACACATAGCTAAACGAACGGTCGGAAGGACGCTTCAACGCCCTAGTCCGTAGCACAGGAAGATGATTTAAAACGCCTGTACGGTAAAAACCACCATGCTATGATGATATGCAAAAATAAAAGGTCAATACACACCCAGATAAGCTTTTACTACAACCCGTTTGTGTGTATATTTGGTCGCAAGAGTTGTACACAACCATTACAACATAATCCATGTCCTAATGTGACCAGATATTCAAGTGTTTATTCCCGGCGATGCGGAAGTATGATGGTCTATATAGCGTGATAGCGTGGCGACTTTTAAAAACTCACCATTCGCCAAGCGCCGGTGCCCATCAATGTTAATAGATAGTACTAAACACGCCGAGTTTTCCATGGCCGGTGAGTTTTTACACGTTAAAGATAGAGACAAATTCGCCACCCGCCACTCGCTGGTGTTTATCCGTCGCGTGGCGAGTGGTAAGTTTTTTCATGTTTAAGAAGAGCACCATCTGCCGGAGAGGTCTCCGTCGCGTGGCGAGTGGCGAGTTTCTTTTCAGTAAAAAGCCTCCACTCGCCGCTCGCCGGCGTTTATCAGGCGCGTGGCGAGTGGTGAATTTTACCATGCTACAACGTACATGTACATGTAGCATCGAGGTCGTCACGCTTCACGTCGTCTGACGAGTGGCAAGTTTTCATAAAGACAGGTAGGCGAGCGGCCGATCCCAGAAAAGGGCCTGATTTTTCGGGTTTAATGTACCCCCCTACACACACCTGGATCATACACCATTTTAAAGCCTGTGGTCTCTACTTTTCAAATCTTCCTGCAGTACTGTCAAAATGTGGTGCCTTTGCCATGGAAACGAACTCCAAACAAGTCATGTTGGATTTACCATTTTCCTCACTATTGGAACACTTGATAATACGGATAACATAGATTCTTGGAGGCAAAGGTTCGATCGATGTTTCATGCGCGGAACTTGGTATGGCTAATCTAATTGGGGCACTTTTTCCAAACATGGCAGTGTGACTAACGTCACAGGGCCTACGAAGTAGGGTTTGATATGATTTAAGTGTGTACTCGAGAGATGACTTGGGGGCCCTATGTGCTACCTTGAAAGAATTTATATAGCAGTCTACACTGGGTACTATTAACTTTCCCAGATGTCACCGCTGGTGAGTCATTAGCGTAGCAACTATTATCGCCCTCAGTTCCTATTACCGGTACCCTGGACACTTATCAGCCCAGCAGTACAGCACGAGGTCACCCATCCAAGTCTTGACCGGGCTCAAATTAGCTTAGCTTCGGTGATTTTACGAGACCCGGTGTCTCCAACATGATATGCCGTATCAGGGAACCCTCAAAAGTCACAGTGAAACATACAGTCAAGGGTTCCCGATGAGCATGACAGTGCACTCGCTGAGCGATCAATAAATAATAAAAAAATAATTATAAATCAAAATTCATCAGAATTCGGTCAGCTCAGAACTTGCTGGTAACAATGCCCTAATGCACGTTCATGCCAAAAATCAAGGTTCTAATGTCAACGGTTCTCCTTATTTTGCCGACGAAAGGATTCGGATAGATTGACTGACTCACTCACTGACTCACTCATTACCGGACAATTTGCAAATGGTAGCCTACTTCGTAGGAAAATTAATGTTAGCCAATTGAAATCCAAGATGGCTGCTATTTTCCAAGATGGCCGCCGATAGACCCTGCTAATACCTGATTTTATCAAGACCGTGATGAAATTTTACGATTGGAATGATTTTGATCTTCACGTATATAATTTTAGACGAGGGAAAGCTGATTCTGGGATCTATATGTACTCCCGGAGATATCTTCTAACATTCCTGAATCTGATCATGTCAATGTTGAAGCGTTGTGCCATGGTGTGACCAATTTGAGTTTGCAGTGTGTTATTATTGAATAGAGTTTTTTGCATTATAGTGATTCCACTTGGGTGGGGTTATGTCTTATATTACGCATTATTATATCTTGTTTATGTCCTTTACTAAAAGATTATCTCCATAACATGATGCATGAGTAGGCCGATCTTGGAACAATACCTCACCTTAGATTGTGTTTCGGTCTAATCTGCCCCACATGTTGACCATTTTGGAATTTCAACAATCTTTACTTATTAGGGTCAATATATATAAATGGGCTGTTCCTGTCTGTTGCTTTTTAGCAAAATGTTCCGAACTGACAAGGAGTTTATTTGGGACCAATATTCTCACACTATTTACTGTATCCCCGAGGAGCAATGCACGGATTTAATTATTCAGCATGCCAAATAGGACAAATGTCGGCAACTGAACCCTGGATAATATCACCTGGGTAATTCATCGCATGGAGTATTGTAACGCTGGATCTTGGGAAAGGTCACATCCATTAGTCTAACTTCCTCAATATGTCACCAAACATGGCAGGCTTACATACTGCATCATGGAGAATGTTCAATTGGATTTGGGAATTATATTCTCGCACTGACACTTGGTGCAATTACTTATTGGGTCCCTGGGAATGTTCTGATGGGTTTATTCTCATTTTTTAAAATCGTAATCTACAGTTTCACAGATTAATGCCGCTATTACAGAGGAAACGGGAACATACGGTCACCCGACATTCTGAAATGCCTCCTCTGGAAGGGTTTGAATGTAAATTTAATGATAAATAATACAGGTCATTGTACCAGAAATGACATAAATATCTCCAGCGAGACTGGTTTGAACTTGAATCGGATGTTTATTAAATGTCTCATCAAGCCCATATAGGTAATACACTAGTAGTAGGGAAAGAAGCGATTCGGTCGCATGGAGGCTGTTTTGTGTGATGGTGATGACGTCACATCCGATGACGTCATGGATAATGTCGTTTCCGGTGCGCGGTCACGTTCGAGTCAAAGACCACTTTCGGTTACGTGATGTGACTTCCGGTGTCAATCATCATTCGAACGCATGACACGATCATACGTAGAAACTTCTGCTCTTAGCCATGCGGTGACGAGTGTTATCTGAGTGTATTAGGGCGTTTCCCAAATGCGCAATCACATTCATAAATCGAAGACACACCTCCAGAAAGCGATCGATTGAAATGATCCCTTGGTGGGCTTCGAAGTGCCCCCATGACAAAATAAAAAGCATATAATTTTCCTGTGAACTGCCGCCGATTTAAATTTTTTTCAAATATGTTAGGCCGTTTGTTATATGATTTTCCCTAAGAAAAACAAAGAAGCATGTTCCATTAGAGTGAGAAATAAAATAGCTGATTCGCAGAACTTCGGTTTGGTCTCGCGTAGAATGTCACAGTCTTGCACCTTGAAGCGCTCATGTAAAATTGACATGTCTCATGTCTGAGACTTCAAGGTCAAAATATTTGAAAACGGATAATGTCATTGGATCGTTTAAATGGAGCGGACATATGACTTGATGCTTGGGGAAGCTGACGTAGGGCGAAATACACGGAGAATGAAGTCATTGAGCTAAGGGTAGTGTTAAGTGAAACGTGAAATGCCCTTAGCAAGCTAAGATGGTGTCGCATTCGGTCAGTAGCAGGAAAAGGCATTTGGGTGGCAGTTTTGGGGTCGAGGTGGGCCATCCCTGGTCTAAATGGGTCGTGTGAGGTATCGTATTGAAGCGCTCGTGGCGGGTGGCTTAAAGTGGAACTGCCATCATTCTGCGCATGCGCAGTCGGGCAGTTGTAGAAAAAGGGCATTTGAATGGGTGCTTTTTGGCAGAGATGGACCATACGTTCTGCCGTCAATCTAACGCTGGGGAGTAAGTTAGCCTGCGTTTTCTATACCCAGTCCCATAACGTTTAAATGCTTTGACGCAGACAGTTGAGAGACAGGAATATCAACACGTTCACACATTTTCACATATTTTAGTATTCCCTCCATCACATCACACCCACACTGGGGAAGCCACGTTGGATGTGTTTAAATATTAGTACGGTCGAAGAATCCAAATGGCGGATTCTGATTGCACAGGAACAATCGAAAAATTTGTCTAACGGATAAGAGCGACCATGACAGATGCATTATCAAATTACGGTTTCTGATTGGACAAGAGCAGCCGAGGATGCGTCTGATACACACCATACTATTATGTAAATACACCCAACGCTAAAATTGTCCGACTGCGCATGCGCAGATTGACGGCAGTTTCACTATGAACCACACCAGGCGGACTCTCCCCCACGAGCGCCTCAATATGACACCTCACACGATGAATTTGGACCATGAAAGATCCACCTCGACCCAACAATGTCCATTCAAATGCTCTTTTTCTAATACTGTCCGATTGCGCATGCATAGATAGATGACACCTCCACTACCAACCACATCAGCCTGACTCTCTCCCACGAACGCTTCAATGTGACAACCCACACAGCCCATTTGGGCGACGGATTGTCCTCGTAGCACCCAAAATGCTCATACAAATGCCTACTACTCCCCGACTGAGCATGTGCAGATTGACAATACAAACCACATCAGTTTGACTCCACCCGAATAAAAGCTTCGACATAACACGCACACGGCCCCTTTGGACCGTGGATGGTCCATCTAGTTCCAAAAACGTCAATTCAAATGCCCTTTACTACTGACGGCACGCCACTGAAAAAACACTCGTCTGATGCTCCCCCAGTTGCACTTCAATATGACACCTCACACGACCCATTTGGACCACGGATGCTCCACCTCCAGTTCAAAACGTCCAATCAAACGCCCTGTTTTACTATTGTTCTACCACACATGCGCAAATTGACGGCAGTTCCACTACAAACCACCCCAGTCGAACGCTACCCCACAAGCGCTTCAATAAGGACTTTACACGAGACATTAGAACCAGGGATGGCCCACTTAGACTCCAAAACCTCCACACAGATGCCTTTTATTTTACTACCACTCGACTGCTAATGCGCAGATTGACACCGGAAGTCTCGTCATCCGGTAGATACTTCATGTAGGGAGCTATTGTTCGAGTCTTTGTGCAGCTGAAAAGGCTCAAGTCTAGACACATTGTTGTCCCCAGACATGGCTATTGTATGCATTGTCTCGTGATTCTTACATAAAGTATGAACCCGTCATCCCCGGAAGTGGCTTTTGATTTGGACTCTACCTCGCATCGGAAGTGACGTCATCAGCCGCACAGAGAACAGCCTCAACTCGACCGGATCGGCCCTTTCCCCACTACTTAAACTCGCTCTTGCTTAACCCTACCAGGCCTGGGGGGACCCAAATGACCCCCCCCCCCACCCTACCGAACGCTCTGCGGTATCTTCGAAACGACAAAAAATGGAGAGCTGAAACTCCGTGTCTTTATAGGTTATCATATTGGGGTCATTTTAAGCCCCCCCCCCCGAAAAAAACCCCAGCAGAGGATAAATGGGTAAATTCAAGAGGTCCAGAAAAGTGATGTTTTCGTCATATTTCTTCAAAATGTCTGCTTTTCCGCGATGTTGGCAACAACTATTTTATTTAACATTACATTAATATTTGCTAATTTATCATGCAGCCTTTGCGGAGAAATTCCATAAACAAAAACATGTCCGACATGACCCATCATCAATGGGTAACGACATCGACAGTTACCGTGCGGCGATTGGTCTATTTGGTCGCTATTTTATTAAAACAAATACTTATCGCATAAAAGTAAATTTTTCTAAACCGTTAGGTTTTCTCCGTCACCTTGTAGGATGTTCAGTGTCTTTTGTTTTTAAACGTTGGAACGAAAATGTTACCCCAGCTTTTTACTGATTACATTTTTTCTCATACTGTCTGGTGATATTGAACAAAATCCGGGCCCTGACCATAGTATGTCTATTGCTCACATTAACGTGAACGGCCTTGTTGGGAAACTTAACTTGATTGAAGCAAATTTAAGTAAATACGATATTATAGCTATTACAGAGAGTCACCTCACTGCAAATATATCTACAAGTAAAGTATTAATCCCAGGTTATCACGAACCTTATCGTAGAGATCGTTGTCACGCCTGGGGAGGTGTCTGTATCTATGTGAAACAAAGTATTGTTGCCACCCGTAAATTCGAGTATGAAAGCCGAGAACTGGAGGTGATTTGGCTCGAAATTCATGATAAACCCAAGACATTGTTGTGCGTAATTTATCGCCCACCGGACACGTTAGTTGATAAATGGCACATTTTATCCGATAATATTGAAGCAGTTCTTGACTCTAATCCAGACAAAAACATTATAATCACTGGTGATATAAATGATGATCTGTTAAATCCCAATAAACATCACGTACGCGATATTATATATTCTCTGGGCCTTAATCAGTTAATAACAGAAGCCACGCGACCGGTCTCGAATTCACTTCTTGACCCAGTATGCAACAGACTTAACCTAATACGTGAATGTGGAGTTTTAGTACCATTTTGCAGTGACCATGCTCCGACCTACACCATCCTTAATTCGCGAATCCCCAAGCAAAACTCGTACCAACGCCAAATATGGAATTATGACCAGGCCGATTGGGACAAATTTAGAAATATGCTAGCAAACTCAAACTGGGACGATCTAAATGATAATAACGATGTGAATATATGGTGCCAGTGTATTACTCACAATCTAACAGTGGCAGCTACAACTTCCATACCACAGAAGAACATTATCATAAATCCCAACGATAAACCATGGATATCAAATAAAATTAAACACAAAATGAGAATTCGAGATAAACTTTTTTTAAAATCTAGGAGAACTAATCTTGAAGTTGATATTCTCAAATTTAAAAGTCAGAGAAATCATGTAAATTTGTTAATTAATACCGCCAAAAAGGATCTGAAGTCAAAAACAGCTGAACAAATTCAATCCGGTAAGTATGGTTCCAAAGATTGGTGGAAGCCAAGCAAGTCCTTTCTGAAAAATAGTAACTCCAACCTCAATGATATACCGCCTTTAAAAAGAGATGATGATTCTTTTGCTTATGAGAGCTGCGAAAAGGCTGAAATTTTAAACACATATTTTTCTAACATCACCATAATTGACGATTCTTCAGCGGTGTTGCCTCCATTGTCAATGTTTACCGATAAATCACTAGATAACATTTTTGTTACCACTAGTGACATATATGACGTACTTTCTAACCTGGACCATCCAAAGCCATTGGACCTGACAAAATAAGTCCCAGATGTCTTCACGAATCTAGGCATGTTCTATCAGCAATTCTGGCTCGCTTTTTCAATCACTCCTTGAAAACGGCATTCCCGTCTGCATGGAAAGTAGCCAATGTAACACCATTGTTCAAGAAAGGCGACTGCCACTTAGCGGCCAATTATCGTCCAATATCGCTTCTAAGTTGTTTGAGTAAAGTTATGGAAAGAGTTGTGTTTAAGTATCTGTATAATTACGATATTATGATATAACGTCACATCAATCGGGCTTCCTTCCAAATAATTCAACCATAACACAATTACTCGATTTACATTTTCATATAACGAAGGCACTAGACGAACAAAAAGAAGTACTGTTTTTATTTTTCGACATATCTAAGGCTTTTGATCGTGTGTGGCATCGCGGCTTACTGTTTAAGTTACAACAATATGGCATCTCTGGCAACCTTCTGAAATGGTTTGTAAGTTATTTGAAAAATCGTTGCCAGCGGGTAGTATTGCAGGGTAAGGAATCTACGATACTGAGACTTCACGCAGGAGTACCACAGGGCTCTGTCCTTGGTCCGCTTCTCTTTCTGTTATTTATCAATGATCTTCCCAGTAATATTTTGAATAATATTCGATTGATTGCCGACGATACCTGTCTATTACGGTGGCTTATTAGTGCCATCCAATAAAACTATTCATTTTCCCTATGATTTCATGTTTCTCATAAGTTTAACTGTACATTTTCTCTATGTTTGCGTATTTCTCTTCAATTCACCTCGCCTGTTTGATGATCACTCATGCTGTTTTTATCCGAGATGAGAAATCAACAGGAAAACTTAAAATAAACGGCATTCAATCAAATTTACAAACTAAACCTTTTCTCCGCGGTGTAAACCTTTTCTCCGCAAACCTTTTCTCCGCGGTGGAAACCTTTTCTCCGCGGTGGAAACCTTTTCTCCGCGGTGGAAACCTTTTCTCCGCGGTTGAAACCTTTTCTCCGCGGTGGAAACCTTTTCTCCGCGGTGGAAACCTTTTCTCCGCGGTTGAAACCTTTTCTCCGCGGTGGAAACCTTTTCTCCGCGGTTGAAACCTTTTCTCCGCGGTGGAAACCTTTTCTCCGCGGTGTAAACCTTTTCTCCGCGGTTGAAACCTTTTCTCCGCGGTGGAAACCTTTTCTCCGCGGTGTAAACCTTTTCTCCGCGGTTGAAACCTTTTCTCCGCGGTGGAAACCTTTTCTCCGCGGTGGAAACCTTTTCTCCGCGGTGGAAACCTTTTCTCCGCGGTGGAAACCTTTTCTCCGCGGTGGAAACCTTTTCTCCGCGGTGGAAACCTTTTCTCCGCGGAAACCTTTTCTCCGCGGTAAACCTTTTCTCCGCGGTGAAACCTTTTCTCCGCGGTTGAAACCTTTTCTCCGCGGTGGAAACCTTTTCTCCGCGGTGGAAACCTTTTCTCCGCGGTGGAAACCTTTTCTCCGCGGTTGAAACCTTTTCTCCGCGGTGGAAACACACGTGACTCGACAGTCTCGCTCTGGCCTTGTACCGCCATATTGTTTAGGAGTGGTATGGAAAGCAACAATCTTGGGGCCCGAGATCCGAACTCCCGCCTGCCCTATCCCCGAGCTCCGAGCTCCCGACGACGGGCGTTGAGACGGGCATTAAGGCGTAACGACTCCTGCTTTCTATACTAATACCAAACGACCCTATATGACCACTCACTCACTCCCTCTCTCACTTCCTCACTCACTCACTCACTCACTCACTCACCATTGTTAGTGCGTCTATGCGTTAAGACGGGCGTTGGGCACGCTTCACGGGCGCTGTGTACGCCTCACTCACCCTCTCACTCACTCACTCACTGCATTGCGCTGCAAGGTCAATAGGGCTCGAAATGCGCTTTTATACCTCTAAATGTGAGTCAATATACTATTACTATTAGTGAGGTGGCTTAGCAAAAAGATCGTGACACGCTGGTCCAAAGCACCAAACTTGGCACATCCATTACTTGAGGCATACAGAAGAATATCAGAAGGGGTGCCCATTGCTCTGGGCCGTGTGACGCCTACGGTGGCCCGTTAGGGCCATTGTCGTTTCTTTTGATTTCCTATGTTTTTCTTCTATTTCCGAAGAAACCAACTTAATTTTCTACATTTTCTTTGTATTTTCCAAGAAATCAACTGAATTTTCAGCGAATTCATAGCAATATTCTGAGAATTTTCCGTGTTCAACGACGTAAAAACAGAGACAAAGTCGAAGAAAAACCTATGAAATTCTTGAAAAACACCAAATATAATTTCCTCCGCGGATATAATATTTCCTCCGCGGATATAATATTTCCTCCGCGGATATAATCATTTCCTCCGCGGATATAATATTTCCTCCGCGGATATAATATTTCCTCCGCGGATATAATCATTTCCTCCGCGGATATAATATTTCCTCCGCGGATATAATATTTCCTCCGCGGATATAATCATTTCCTCCGCGGATATAATATTTCCTCTCCGCGGATATAATATTTCCTCCGCGGATATAATCATTTTTTCCGCGGATTTCCTCCGCGGATATAATATTTCCTCCGCGGATATAATATTTCCTCCGCGGATATAATTAATTTCCTCCGCGGAGGAAATCCACGTGACTTGAGTACTAGAAAGACGGCAAATTCATTAGCATTTTTGAGGCTGAGGAGTGAGGCTGATGTGCAGGTGACGTCACGATGGCGTCACTATGACGTCACATCCGGTGACATCCGGATCAAAGGTCACATCCGGTCACGTGACAACCGGGTCACTTCCTGTGACGTCATTATGACGTCACATCCGGTGACATCCGGGTCAAAGGTCACATCCGGTCACGTGGCATCCGGTAACATCCGGGTCACTTCCTGTGACGTCGCTTCCGGTCACCTGGCGGCCTAGCAAGAGTTATCTGCCCCTACCTAAGACCCCAGTGACTTCCAATGTTAATCTCATGCAGGTATGGGAAAGAGGGCTTGAAGATATCTTTGAACGCCTCTGTGAGATTCGCCCCCGTTTTCGTCCGGATGGGTACCACCCACGCATACTTCGATAGGATATCGATGCACGTCAAGATATACCGATTCCCATCGTTGTGTTTGGCAAAGGCGCTCATATCGACCAAATCCGCTTGCCACTGGGCATCTATTCCTCCCACGATGACCCGGTTCCGTAGAAAATGGCGACGGACAGATCGATGTAACTATTTTGGGAGTAGCTAATTACGAATCCGGGATGAAATTTTACATCAAGCGCGTTAAATTAGGATCTGTCTATTGACGCCTGGGTTAAATTGATTTTTAATGAATTTAATTATTTAATAATTAAGGTAAAATTTTCAAAATCTGACCTCGGATTCGTGATCTGCGTTATCCATATTACTTTATGACGAAGTTTAGAGTAATTCGGAACAGTGGAATTGGGTGCTGCCCATTGAAGCCTGGGTTAAATTGATTTCTAATAAAATTAATTATTTAATAATTAAGATAAAATAGATTTTACAATCTGACCTCGGATTCGTCATCTACGTCCTCGACAATACTTTAGGACGAAGTTTAATGTAATTCGGAACAGTGGAATTGGGTCTGTCCATTGAAGCCTGGGTTACATTGATTTTTTACATGCAAATTCTACATGTAACGCCGACCCCTAGCATGTTGTGACCGCGAGTTTGCGACACCCATTGCACACACAAATATGGGTCGCACCTCTATGGATAGCTGAGACAGTGAAGTTGTGCACAGAGGTATGGGTTTATGTTTTCCAACTCAAATCTCGCAAGCCAGGGTCAAAATGTAAATGTCATATCGGTGCACAAAGGGGAACCGATAATAGAATTAACAGCCTGATTGTTGCGGAGTGTCCTTGGTCACCCTTATTTTGTATCCAAGCGTGCGATACACCAAATGAAAGCCCATCGCTTAGTCTTTTACTTAATTTATGTTTATGTTTTCCAATTAAAATCTCGCAAGCCAAGGTCAAAAGTTAATTTTTGAACTCATTTTGGTACTTTTTCGGTCGAAATTTTTTGGGTCACCGATTCCTTTCAAATTTGGTGAACTGATAGTACTCACCTAGCTGATTACGAATCTGCAATCAGAATTGACGTAGGTCTCTAAGTTTTTTTTAAAAGAATTTTTGAAATACTGAAAATTTGCCATCTACCTTGGGGCTGAAATGGTCTGAAAAATTCGACCTTCACCGATTGACCTCAAACTTCGCACTAAAGTATACTGGAGGTCGTAGGTCACGAATATGAGGTCAGATTTGACCTTGACCTTCATATTAAAATGGCGATTCGAAAATTTGGGTATGACTTTGACCTTGGCGCAAGGTAACAAGATATTGTCAGACGACCTTGACCTTTTGATATGTGATGACCCCATGACCTCTGCGTTGACCCATGACAATCGAACTTGACCTTTGGCCTTGGGTTTAAAAATGCGATGGTACAATTGGAATGCACTATCGCAAATTTTACCTTGAGGTCAGAGGTCAAGGTCAAGGTCATGGGTCAACTCAGAGGTCATGGGGTCATCACATATCAAAAGATCAAGGTCGTCCGACATTATCTTGTGACATTGCGCTAAGGTCAAAGTCATACCCAAATTTTCTAATCGAGATTTTGATATGAAGGTCAAGGTCAAGGTCAAAACTGACCTCAGATTCGTGACCTCTGATCTCGATATAGGTTTAGAGCAAAGTTTGAGGTCAATCGGTGACAGCAAAAATTCTGACCAAAATTTCGCTAAGGGGTCGTCACCCTTAGGTGTTTTTGGAGGTCAAGTTTCAACCTTCACCGAATGACCTCAAATTATGTGTATATAGGTTTTCGAGGTCCCTGATCACGAAACCGAGGTCAAAATTTGGATTGGTTTGATACAAAAAAAAGTGTCCATTGAAGCCTAGGTTAAGTATTGGAATTTTCAAAAATCGGTAAAAGAAAAACTTAGGGCCCTAGATCGATTCCGATCGCAGTTTCGTTATCAGCTAGATTCATACTCTTACCACACCAAATTTGGAAGGAATCGGTGAAACAACATTTTCATCCTTATACCTTGGGCAAAAATGGTCTGAAAAATTCGGCCTTCACCGATTGACCTCAAACTTCGCACTAAAGTATACTGGAGGTCGTAGGTCACGAATATGAGGTCAGATTTGACCTTGACCTTGACCTTCATATTAAAATGGCGATTCGAAAATTTGGGTATGACTTTGACCTTGGCGCAAGGTAACAAGATATTGTCGGACGACCTTGACCTTTTCATATGTAACGACCCCATGACCTCTGAGTTGACCCATGACATGGAACTTGACCTTTGACCTTGGGTTTAAAAATGCGATAGTACAATCGGAATGCATTATCGCAAATTTTACCTTGAGGACAGAGGTCAAGGTCAAGGTCATTAGTCAACTCAGAGGTCACGGGGTCGTCACATATGAAAAGCTCAAGGTCGTCCGACAATATCTTGTGACCTTGCGCTAAGGTCAAAGTCATACCCAAATATTCTAATCGAGATTTTAATATGAAGCTCAAGGTCAAAGTCAAATCTGACCTCATATTCGTGACCTACGACCTCCAGTATAGTTTAGTGCGAAGTTTGAGGTCAATCGGTCAAGGCCGAATTTTTCAGACCATTTTAGCCCAAGGTATAAGGATGAAAATGTTGTTTCACCGATTCCTTCCAAATTTGGAGTGGTAAGAGTATGAATCTAGCTGATAACGAAACTGCGGTCGGAATCGATCTAGGGCCCTAAGTTTTTTTTTACCGATTTTTGAAAATTCCAATACTTAACCTAGTCTTCAATGGACACTTTTTTTGTATCAAACCAATCCAAATTTTGACCTCGGATTCGTGATCAGGGACCTCCAAAACCTATATACACATAATTTGAGGTCATTCGGTGAAGGTTGAAACTTGACCTCAAAATCCCTTAGCGAAATTTTGGTCAGAATTTTTGCTGTCACCGATTGACCTCAAACTTTGTCCTAAACCTATATCGGGGTCAGAGGTCACGAATCTGAGGTCAGTTTTGACCTTGACCTTGACCTTCATATCAAAATCTCGATTAGAAAATTTGGGTATGACTTTGACCTTAGCGCAAGGTCACAAGATAATGTCGGACGACCTTGATCTTTTGATATGTGATGACCCCGTGACCTCTGAGTTGACCCATGACCTTGACCTTGACCTCTGACCTCAAGGTAAAATTTGCGATAGTGCATTCCAATTGTACCATCGCATTTTTAAACCCAAGGCCAAAGGTCAAGTTCGATTGTCATGGGTCAACGCAGAGGTCATGGGGTCATCACATATCAAAAGGTCAAGGTCGTCTGACAATATCTTGTTACCTTGCGCCAAGGTCAAAGTCATACCCAAATTTTCGAATCGCCATTTTAATATGAAGGTCAAGATCAAGGTCAAATCTGACCTCATATTCGTGACCTACGACCTCCAGTATACTTTAGTGCGAAGTTTGAGGTCAATCGGTGAAGGTCGAATTTTTCAGATCATTTCAGCCCCAAGGTAGATGGCAAATTTTCAGTATTTCAAAAATTCTTTTAAAAAAATCGTAATCAGCTAGGTGAGTACTATCAGTTCACCAAATTTGAAAGGAATCGGTGACCCAAAAAATTTCGACCGAAAAAGTACCAAAATGAGTTCAAAAATTAACTTTTGACCTTGGCTTGCGAGATTTTAATTGGAAAACATAAAACCCGTACCTCTATGCACAACTACATTTCCTCAGCTATCCATAGAGGTGCGACCCATATTTGTGTGTGCAATGGGTGTCGCAAACTCGCGGTCACAACATGCTAGGGGTCGGCGTTACATGTAGAATTTGTCACTGTATTGCTAAATATACCCCATGTAGAAAAATGGACAGCCTTCTGCTGGTCAACATTGTTGAACATCAAAAAAAAATTAAATAAAAGACTAAGCGATGGGCTTTCATTTGGTGTATCGCACGCTTGGATACAAAATAAGGGTGACCAAGGACACTCCGCAACAATCAGGCTGTTAATTCTATTATCGGTTCCCCTTTGTGCACCGATATGACATTTACATTTTGACCCTGGCTTGCGAGATTTGAGTTGGAAAACATAAACCCATACCTCTGTGCACAACTTCACTGTCTCAGCTATCCATAGAGGTGCGACCCATATTTGTGTGTGCAATGGGTGTCGCAAACTCGCGGTCACAACATGCTAGGGGTCGGCGTTACATGTAGAATTTGCATGTAAAAAATCAATGTAACCCAGGCTTCAATGGACAGACCCAATTCCACTGTTCCGAATTACATTAAACTTCGTCCTAAAGTATTGTCGAGGACGTAGATGACGAATCCGAGGTCAGATTGTAAAATCTATTTTATCTTAATTATTAAATAATTAATTTTATTAGAAATCAATTTAACCCAGGCTTCAATGCGCAGCACCCAATTCCACTGTTCCGAATTACTCTAAACTTCGTCATAAAGTAATATGGATAACGCAGGTCACGAATCCGAGGTCAGATTTTGAAAATAAATTTTACCTTAATTATTAAATAATTAAATTCATTAAAAATCAATTTAACCCAGGCGTCAATAGACAGATCCTAATTTAACGCGCTTGATGTAAAATTTCATCCCGGATTCGTAATTAGCTACTCCCAAAATAGTTACATCGATCTGTCCGTCGCCATTTTCTACGGAGCCGGGTCATCGTGGGAGGAATAGATGCCCAGTGGCAAGCGGATTTGGTCGATATGAGCGCCTTTGCCAAACATAACGATGGGAATCGGTATATCTTGACGTGCATCGTTATCCTATCGAAGTATGCGTGGGTGGTACCCATCCGGACGAAAACGGGGGCGAATCTCATAGTGGCGTTCAAAGATATCTTCAAGCCCCCTTTCCCATACCTGCATGAGATTAACATTGGAAGTCACTGGCGTCTTAGGTAGGGGCAGATAACTCTTGCTAGGCCGCCAGGTGACCGGAAGCGACGTCACAGGAAGTGACCCGGATGTTACCGGATGCCACGTGACCGGATGTGACCTTTGACCCGGATGTCACCGGATGTGACGTCATAATGACGCCATCGTGACGTCACAGGAAGTGACCCGGTTGTCACGTGACCGGATGTGACCTTTGATCCGGATGTCACCGGATGTGACGTCATAGTGACGCCATCGTGACGTCACCTGCACATCAGCCTCACTCCTCAGCCTCAAAAATGCTAATGAATTTGCCGTCTTTCTAGTACTCAAGTCACGTGGATTTCCTCCGCGGAGGAAATTAATTATATCCGCGGAGGAAATATTATATCCGCGGAGGAAATGATTATATCCGCGGAGGAAATATTATATCCGCGGAGGAAATATTATATCCGCGGAGAAAATGATTATATCCGCGGAGGAAATATTATATCCGCGGAGGAAATATTATATCCGCGGAGGAAATATTTATATCCGCGGAGGAAATATTATATCCGCGGAGGAAATATTATATCCGCGGAGGAAATGATTATATCCGCGGAGGAAATATTATATCCGCGGAGGAAATGATTTTATCCGCGGAGGAAATATTATATCCGCGGAGGAAATATTATATCCGCGGAGGAAATGATTATATCCGCGGAGGAAATATTATATCCGCGGAGGAAATATTATATCCGCGGAGGAAATAATATATCCGCGGAGGAAATGATTATATCCGCGGAGGAAATATTATATCCGCGGAGGAAATATTATATCCGCGGAGGAAATGATTATATCCGCGGAGGAAATATTATATCCGCGGAGGAAATATTATATCCGCGGAGGAAATGATTATATCCGCGGAGGAAATATTATATCCGCGGAAGAAATATTATATCCGCGGAGGAAATATTATATCCGCGGAGGAAATATTATATCCGCGGAGGAAATGATTATATCCGCGGAGGAAATATTATATCCGCGGAGGAAATATTATATCCGCGGAGGAAATGAGTATATCCGCGGAGGAAATATTATATCCGCGGAGGAAATATTATATCCGCGGAGGAAATGATTATATCCGCGGAGGAAATATTATATCCGCGGAGGAAATATTATATCCGCGGAGGAAATGATTATATCCGCGGAAGAAATATTATATCCGCGGAGGAAATATTATATCCGCGGAGGAAATGAGTATATCCGTGGAGGAAATATTATATCCGCGGAGGAAATATTATATCCGCAGAGGAAATATTATATCCGCGGAGGAAATGATTATATCCGCGGAGGAAATATTATATCCGCCGAGGAAATATTATATCCGCGGAGGAAATGATTATATCCGCGGAGGAAATATTATATCCGCGGAGGAAATATTATATCCGCGGAGGAAATGATTATATCCGCGGAAGAAATATTATATCCGCGGAGGAAATATTATATCCGCGGAGGAAATATTATATCCGCGGAGGAAATGAGTATATCCGTGGAGGAAATATTATATCCGCGGAGGAAATATTATATCCGCGGAGGAAATATTATATCCGCGGAGGAAATGATTATATCCGCGGAGGAAATGTTATATCCGCGGAGGAAATGATTATATCCGCGGAGGAAATATTATATCCGCGGAGGAAATTATATTTGGTGTTTTTCAAGAATTTCATAGGTTTTTCTTCGACTTTGTCTCTGTTTTTACGTCGTTGAACACGGAAAATTCTCAGAATATTGCTATGAATTCGCTGAAAATTCAGTTGATTTCTTGGAAAATACAAAGAAAATGTAGAAAATTAAGTTGGTTTCTTCGGAAATAGAAGAAAAACATAGGAAATCAAAAGAAACGACAATGGCCCTAACGGGCCACCGTAGGCGTCACACGGCCCAGAGCAATGGGCACCCCTTCTGATATTCTTCTGTATGCCTCAAGTAATGGATGTGCCAAGTTTGGTGCTTTGGACCAGCGTGTCACGATCTTTTTGCTAAGCCACCTCACTAATAGTAATAGTATATTGACTCACATTTAGAGGTATAAAAGCGCATTTCGAGCCCTATTTACCTTGCGGCGCAATGCAGTGAGTGAGTGAGTGAGAGGGTGAGTGAGGCGTACACAGCGCCCGTGAAGCGTGCCCAACGCCCGTCTTAACGCATAGACGCACTAACAATGGTGAGTGAGTGAGTGAGTGAGTGAGTGAGTGAATGAGGAAGTGAGAGAGGGAGTGAGTGAGTGGTCATATAGGGTCGTTTGGTATTAGTATAGAAAGCAGGAGTCGTTACGCCTTAATGCCCGTCTCAACGCCCGTCAACGCCAGTCGGGAGCTCGGAGCTCGGGGATAGGGCAGGCGGGAGTTCGGATCTCGGGCCCCAAGATTGTTGCTTTCCATACCACTCCTAAACAATATGGCGGTACAAGGCCAGAGCGAGACTGTCGAGTCACGTGTGTTTCCACCGCGGAGAAAAGGTTTCCACCGCGGAGAAAAGGTTTCCACCGCGGAGAAAAGGTTTCAACCGCGGAGAAAAGGTTTCAACCGCGGAGAAAAGGTTTACACCGCGGAGAAAAGGTTTCCACCGCGGAGAAAAGGTTTCAACCGCGGAGAAAAGGTTTACACCGCGGAGAAAAGGTTTCCACCGCGGAGAAAAGGTTTCACCGCGGAGAAAAGGTTTACACCGCGGAGAAAAGGTTTCCACCGCGGAGAAAAGGTTTCCACCGCGGAGAAAAGGTTTCACCGCGGAGAAAAGGTTTACACCGCGGAGAAAAGGTTTCCACCGCGGAGAAAAGGTTTACACCGCGGAGAAAAGGTTTCCACCGCGGAGAAAAGGTTTCAACCGCGGAGAAAAGGTTTACACCGCGGAGAAAAGGTTTACACCGCGGAGAAAAAGTTTCCACCGCGGAGGAAAGGTTTCCACCGCGGAGAAAAGGTTTCCACCGCGGAGAAAAGGTTTCCACCGCGGAGAAAAGGTTTCCACCGCGGAGAAAAGGTTTTAACCGCGGAGAAAAGGTTTCAACCGCGGAGAAAAGGTTTCCACCGCGGAGAAAAGGTTTCAACCGCGGAGAAAAGGTTTTCACCGCGGAGAAAAGGTTTACACCGCGGAGAAAAGGTTTTAACCGCGGAGAAAAGGTTTCCACCGCGGAGAAAAGGTTTTAACCGCGGAGAAAAGGTTTCAACCGCGGAGAAAAGGTTTCCACCGCGGAGAAAAGGTTTTCACCGCGGAGAAAAGGTTTACACCGCGGAGAAAAGGTTTCCACCGCGGAGAAAAGGTTTCCACCGCGGAGAAAAGGTTTCCACCGCGGAGAAAAGGTTTTCACCGCGGAGAAAAGGTTTACACCGCGGAGAAAAGGTTTCCACCGCGGAGAAAAGGTTTTCACCGCGGAGAAAAGGTTTACACCGCGGAGAAAAGGTTTCCACCGCGGAGAAAAGGTTTACACCGCGGAGAAAAGGTTTCCACCGCGGAGAAAAGGTTTACACCGCGGAGAAAAGGTTTACACCGCGGAGAAAAGGTTTACACCGCGGAGAAAAGGTTTCCACCGCGGAGAAAAGGTTTCCACCGCGGAGAAAAGGTTTCAACCGCGGAGAAAAGGTTTCCACCGCGGAGAAAAGGTTTACACCGCGGAGAAAAGGTTTCCACCGCGGAGAAAAGGTTTCCACCGCGGAGAAAAGGTTTACACCGCGGAGAAAAGGTTTACACCGCGGAGAAAAGGTTTCCACCGCGGAGAAAAGGTTTCCACCGCGGAGAAAAGGTTTCCACCGCGGAGAAAAGGTTTCCACCGCGGAGAAAAGGTTTCAACCGCGGAAAAAAGGTTTCCACCGCGGAGAAAAGGTTTCCACCGCGGAGAAAAGGTTTCCACCGCGGAGAAAAGGTTTCAACCGCGGAGAAAAGGTTTCCACCGCGGAGAAAAGGTTTCCACCGCGGAGAAAAGGTTTACACCGCGGAGAAAAGGTTTACACCGCGGAGAAAAGGTTTACACCGCGGAGAAAAGGTTTCCACCGCGGAGAAAAGGTTTACACCGCGGAGAAAAGGTTTCCACCGCGGAGAAAAGGTTTCAACCGCGGAGAAAAGGTTTACACCGCGGAGAAAAGGTTTAGTTTGTAAATTTGGATTGAATGCCGTTTATTTTAAGTTTTCCTGTTGATTTCTCATCTTGGATAAAAACAGCATGAGTGATCATCAAACAGGCGAGGTGAATTGAAGAGAAATACGCAAACATAGAGAAAATGTACAGTTAAACTTATGAGAAACATGAAATCATAGGGAAAATGTATAGTTTTATTGGATGGCACTAATAAGCCACCGTAGTCTATACCTCATCTCTGATACCTTAACCCACCAGACTGTCTCCATCTACCATGACCTGGACCTGATATCTAACTGGGCGAGAACATGGCTTGTCGATTTTAATGCAACAAAAACTGTCGCCGTTTTAGCTTCTCTGCGTCGTGAACCATCGTCTTTTCCTATCGCTTTTGAAAATAAAACCATCACCCTGTCTTCGAATCATAAACATCTTGGAGTTACGTTCAACAATAAAGGAAAATGGAACGACCATGTCGAAGATCTTGTTATCAAAGCACAGCAAAAGTTATCGATCTTTAAAGGGATGAAATACATTTTAGACAGAAAAACACTCGAAATAATGTACAAAAGTTTCATCAGACCTAGCTTAGAATATGTCGACGTGGTCTGGGACAATTTGTCACAAAATGAACTTGATCGGCTGGAGAATATCCAAAAAGAGGCACTGAGAACTATTACTGGTTTGACAAGAAGTGTTAAGACTTGAAGCACTTTATACTGAGGCAGGCTTTGAAAAACTATTTCAAAGGCGTTATAGTCACAGGCTGATTATGTTTTACCGAATATCTAATGGCATGACTACTTCTTCTCTCGAGGATAATCTTCCTATTGCTACTAATGTGCGAAACCCTTATAGCTTACGCAATCCAACCCAGTTTACATCGTACAGATGTCGTACTGAAGTCTTTCGTAGATCTTTCTTCCCTTCTTCTGTGCGTGACTGGAATACCCTCCCGGAATCTGTTAGAAACTGTCCTTCGTTATTTCCGGCGGCCATGCCGCCGGATTTCTGAATTCGCTAAACATGGGAGCCGCCATCTTGATATTGGACGAGTAACAGGTGTTTTCTCGAGCCATACTTTCACAGACGTGCCGTTGAGTGATCCAGCTAGTTTTAGATCGTAAAACGACAGGATTGTATCACCCGTTCGTGGTTAACAAATTAATATTAATTCTGTTATAATGAATTCATCGAATAAATGTTCTTTAGTACTATTTTATTATGGCTGAGAGACCAAATCGATGACCATACATGATGGAGTTATTCACCTGTACCATGTGTACGTCTGCAGCAAAATGTTTGAGATTGAACTGCGAGTTACTAAAAACTTGAAACAGTAAAACACGCGGATCGGATTGTTGTGTAGAGAAAGTCGATCTAGGCTTAATTCACAATGACACACATCAATAAAGAAATAGTGGCTTGATGATGGGTCCCGTATAATGCCACAGCGCGATCTCTTACATCAGGCTATATGAAATGACTTAATACGTCAACCAGAGAACATTACTTTCAAAGTCCTAGTTTGACATTTTGCATTTTGCATTTTGCCAGCAAGCACTTAACTTCCGGCCAACCCCACACTTTCCAGATGGGTTCTTGCGCGAACTACATTAGTCAAACCTTTAAGGAAAACAAACAAATCGACGTTTTTTTTTTACCATAATGTGCATCGTGACCTGTATTCACCAGTTGCACACGTAATCGGCTTGTAATACGCAGATTATAAGCTACAAACGTTTCCGCCGGCATTGATGCATCTGCATCAATAAGTTTTCTTGGTTGCTTTTAAACGTCATTTACAGAACATATGGCCAATCTCGAAGCCACCGCCGTGGTTTTACGCATGCAGTCGAAAAGAAAATGTTATACTCTGTCGTCTGCGAAATGGTTGTAGTAACCTAAAACGACATATGTTCAACAACTTTATTCCACAAACGTCTCAGTGCAACTGTGGATATGCTGATGAAACTGTTGACCTTTACTTATTTCACTGTCCCCTATTTAGAAATCAAAGAGTTGTCCTTCTGGAAAATATTAATAGAATCTATGGTACCGATCTGATGCCATCAACCCAGGCATTGCTATTTGGAAACGATGGAAAAAGTACAAAATTAAACATTGAAGCTCAGATATGTTTAGGTGAGTTTGTCAAAACGACAAAACGATTTGAATATAAGAATATAAATTATACACATAGCTAACAACAAAGAAAAGTAACTACCCCTAGCAAATCCTAAGCGACCGATATTAGCATAATAACGACATACATATCCCTAGTCGTAGACGCGCATATGGTCATCCCGAGCACTCCCCCTCCCCCCTCCACCAATTACCTGAATTATTTTTCAATATTGTTCTCTCCGGCCGTCACATGTTGTATTCAATATGTATGTAAGATTGTAATGAATGCTGTGTATTTCAAATTATGTAAAAGTGGGAGACGCAGTAATAAGTTATGTTAATGCGCTCCTACAATGCACAAAATGCAATAAAGCATCATATAAACCAAACAAAAACATGACAGTTTCGAATGTAACATTGGTTATCTTACACGTGCAACGCTTTGTTCTCTCTGCCACGGCTGATGCAAGGAACGGCTATAGGCTGATGTCGCGGTCATGTTCAGCCCCCCATGGCACAATCATTAAGCTCATTGGCGACTCTCAAGACTGCCTTTGAATGAAACTGGAGGATGTTGCAATTGCTGGTGCCGTTCGATTTACAGTAGTTGAAAGTGTCTGTCAAAGGAAATGTCTTTTCAATTTCGCTCGAAGCTCCATCTTATATAACACTGTCTATTGTTTACCAGTAAGACTTCCGAATGTGCATTCAATATGTTGTTCGTCTTTGATCAGCATTGTACATAATTTCATTCCTGTATACATGTGACAATCCCCGCTTTTATGTGAAAAAGCTCCAACGGCATATTCTCTTTATTTGCCAATTATATTATAACCAGAGTTCAGCAATGCGACGCAGTCTATTCACCATTATATCATTTAATTCATAAATTCTGACTACATTAATCGCTTCCTGCCAATATATATATATATATATATATATATATATATATACGCGGAATCGTTTTTTAGGCGAGGGTCACCGGAAAGACGGACATCGGTGAGAAATGGCCCAGATCACTCACCGTCAGACCCTAAAGTGATGAATCTTTCCTCTGTAGTTCTGATGGAAGGTGAGATTGATGTATTAAAAAGGTTCTAAAATTCACACCGACTCTTGGGCCCAATGTGAATGATCTGAAAAGTGACATAAACAACTTCACCAGAAAATTAAGACTCCAGGAATACTTCAGTGACAACACATCTACTGATCCATGCATCCATCGTAAAAATACAAAGGAACATTTAAACCACCGCGAGGCCGAGATGTGGATTTAGATATTTTCATTAACTTTCTGAATCACCAACCCATCGGAAGACAAAGCAGGCAAAATACCAGGTCTAATTTAAATAAGGCCGAG
The DNA here is from genome assembly GCA_036873755.1 of Hanleya hanleyi. Lineage (NCBI taxonomy): Eukaryota > Metazoa > Mollusca > Polyplacophora > Lepidopleurida > Hanleyidae > Hanleya > Hanleya hanleyi. The sequence continues at coordinate 882 of JAVTVY010007354.1, read as the reverse complement.
AAACTTTCATTGAAACGACTCCGACATAACAAAAATACTGTTTTAAAAGAAGCAGACAAGAGATCAGCTGTTGTATAGTTATGGACAATTCATACTATGAAGGGAAAATGTTGGAAATAGTAAACGAGGTACGTTGTTATGAGAGTTTATCCAACAATGCCGACAAAACAACTAAAACAAAAATTCATTATTCATTAGCACAACATGACGGTAATCTAACTGCACAAGAGAAGGGATTTTTGACAAAATTTGAGTCAAAAACTAGTCAGCTATATGGCTTACCATAAATACATAAATCAGATATGGTTATCAATGCTGTTAAGGAGCAAAATTCTGAACATGTAACAGAACTGAGACGAGAGGATCTTACATTCAGACCGATTATTGCTGGTCCAGTCTGCCCTACAAGCAAATTGAATGAGATAATTGATATCCTGCTCAAACCTTACATTCATTTTGTTCCATCATACGTTAGAGCTGACATCGATTTCTTGAACAAAATATCAACCGGAATTTCAGAGGATGAACTGTTCTGCACGTTTGATGTGACCAACTTGTATGGAAATATTTCCCATGATTTAGGTTTGTAAGCTATCAGCTATTGGTTAGACCATTATCCAAACAAAAATGATGACCGTTTCACGAAAGAATTCATTTTATCTGCTATCAAACTGATATTGGAAAACAACACATTTGAATTTGGTGACAAATATTACCGTCAGCTCCTAATTACAGCAATAGGAACAAAGTTTGCCCCCACATACGCAACTTTGGTATTAGGATACTTAGAAAATAAACTATCTGACCAACTGGAAAATCATTTCGGCACTGACGCAAAAGAAAAAATTGAATCATCTTTCAAACATTTTTTGGATGACTGTT
>JAVTVY010007353.1:0-44381 GCA_036873755.1 Hanleya hanleyi | reverse complement strand
TCTCATCCAACACGGGTCAGCCGTCATTTCACCTCCTCTAGCTCGCATCCTGTGGTGTTATGGAGCTTGGCAACCCACGTACGAGGAACTGGCACGTGTTCCGGGACTCACCTTAATGGAAGGCTTACCCCTGAGGATACACCCAAAGACACGTTGGTGGTGGTGGACGATCTCATGACGGAAACGGACAGTCGAAACACCCGTCTCTTTACCAAAGGAAGCCATCATCGTCGGTTGAGCATCATCTACATCGTGCAGAATCTCTTCAGTAAGAACAAAGAGCACAGGAACATTAGTTTGAATGCTCAGTATGTGGTGTTATTCAAAACCCCAGAGACGCTTCCCAAATTACGCACCTGGCCCAACAGATGTACCCTAAAAACACGGCCTTTGTACGAGAAGCCTTTGAAGATGCTACCCAACGAGCTCACGGGTATCTACTCATCGACTTGAAACAAGACACTCCCTCATCCCTTCGATTGCGTACCCACATTTTCCCCGGCGAGGTGCAGACGGTGTACACACCCAAATAAAAGAAGAAGACAATCCACTCTAGCCGTCACTCATCATGTCTGCAGGGGTACGCAAGCACGCGCCGGCCCTCCGCGTATTACGCAGCGCGCCACCGGAGGTGGGCCGGGCCCTGGTGCGCGGGGCGGATCCCGACTTGGTACGGTGTTTGTGTGAAGTGGCGCATAATGTGTTAAAAGGCAATGTTCCGCTCAGTCCTCTGCAGAAAGGGAAATTGCAACGGCACAAGGCGAGTCTCCGAACGTTGGTGAAGAAGACGGGTAGTGTGAAGAAAAAGAAACAGGTGTTACAGCGAGGAGGATTTCTCGGCGCACTCCTCGCACCCTTAGCCGCTACTGTACTGGGGCCGTTACTAGGCTCCATCTTGGGACGCTAACGGCATGGAACATACGAAAAAAATGATGCTGGTCGAACCTCGACTGTTACAGAGTTTGCAATCACCCTATCCCGTGCCTGCCACAGTGCAACAACTGCAGGCACTGGATGAAGAGATGAATAGTATACTCCAACGTCGACTACCCGATCACGAGAAAATTCAACTCTACCATCATACGCTGAACCGGTACCAGACGTTTATGGATCAATATAGAGGGAGTAGTAGTAGTACACCACAACTACCCACAACGCCCACAACGCCTACACTCACACCCCCGCCATCCTCATCTTCTGCCTCACCTCAGCTGGAACAGGAAGTATTGGCCAGTGTGCCTAAAGCCTTCAAGACCAAGGCGCGTTTATTGTTGGACCGGGTGAAACAGAATGCCGATATGGGTTGGAACGCTGAAGGAAAACTACTGATTCGAAACCAAGTGGTGCCGGGATCTCATATGACGGATTTAATCAACGATATGGTACGTTCTCGCAAACACTCTAATCCACCGGGCTGGGAAGCCTTTGCTCAGGGATTAAAAGACACACACACTCCGCAAGAATTGGTAGGAAATCGTGAACGCTGGAAGTGGATGCAAGCACCCTCTCGACTTTCCCCTATGTGGGAACGTGAATGGCAACCTCAGACGCCGCCCAAAACACCCTCACGGCGGGCACCTACTTCGTCACCTCTTTTACCACGTCATCCCCTGCAAACCCCCAGAGCTAAGTCACCGCGACGATCACGACGCCGAGGTCAGCCGCCCAAGGCCTGGGAACCTTACTAAGGGGTACCTTACTAAGGGAGGATGGCCTCCCTATAAAAACCCGGTGCAGAAGCCAGAACAACTCAGTCGTCATGTTTTACCTGACGTTGCCCAGTAATAGTTCACTCGATGTGTTTCCTGACAACATCTTGGCCAAGTATGTCACTCAATTACCACAACCGTTACATTTACCGGGTCGGTGGGAATGTGGACTGGTAGATATTCAGTACCCTTACTCGTGGTACAACGTACGAGACCAAGAAGTATGGTACGAAGTGACGTACGAAGGCAAAGTCACCAAACTCATTCTCCCCGAAGGCCAATACGATACGCCCCAGAAGTTCATAGAGGGTCTGCTGTCCTTGTTGGAGTACAAGTCCCTACGGGAGGCCACGAATAAATCAAAACCCCTGCAAGTCTACCCTTTCAAGAATCACATAATCTTGACTGTCAACCCACACAACGACAAGGCCTGTATCCTGCTGAGCCCTAACCTGGCTGTGACACTCAGTCCTACACTACAGCAAATGTTAGGTCTGCCTTACAGAGTGTACCCGGGACCCACCACCGACAACGGTGACGAAGTGATGGATATGAAAGTAGGCATGTACGCACTCTACGTCTACTCGGACGCAGTGGACAACCATATTGTGGGCGATGTGAACACACCTCTGTTACGGGTGGTGCCCATTAGCAAGTCGTATGGCGATCAAGTCAACCAGAGTTTCAACCATATACTCTACCTGCCCGTACGAAATACCGATATCAACACGATCACGGTAGATATAAGAGATGACACGGGACGCCCGGTCGCATTCGAACGAGGGAAAGTGGTGCTGACACTTCATTTCCGACAAGCCCGTTCTCCTCACTTCGTATAATGTACGTGCCTTACCAGTGTCATACACCCAGCTATGCCGACTACTACAAGAAACAAACGGGGGGAGGCTTGCCCATCTTTAGCGGTGCACGCATGCACCGAGGTCACGGATTGGGAAACATACTGGGCAGCATTGTGAAAACGTTCTTACCCTTGGTGACACGGGGTGTCAAAGCGGTAGGCAAACAAGCGGTACGCAGTGGATTGCGCGTGGCTGGTGATGTGATGGGAGGCACAGCACCCCGACAAGCCTTGAAAAGACGGGCTAAAGAAGCCGGCAGCGTCTTGATCGCCAAAGCCCTTAAAAGACAACCCCGGACACAGCGAAGAGTCATTCGACGTCCAACACACCGACGACGCACACCCCTGAGGGCTAAGATCAAGAAGAAGAAGAAGAGTAGTAGGAGAGACATCTTCGCATAATGGCATTCATTCACTCCGAGTCGTGTCCGTCTACCAACAGTGAATTGGACTTGTGGACTATTCCACCTACCCAAACCAGTGTAGCCGAAGGCCGTTGGGTAGAACATCGACCCCTGGCTAGCCTGACGGGGACGGGTCCTGTGGAATTTACCATTGAAAACAAAGATACAGCCTACCTGGATTTAGCCCACACCTACTTGTACGTGAAAGCCAAAATAGTGGACGCAGCCGGGGGCAACGTAGCGGACGATGCAGTAGTAGGCCCAGTGAATCTTTGGCTGCACTCCTTGTTCCAACAGGTGGATATGAGTATGAGCGATAGACTCATCAGTACGTCGACCAATACGTACCCGTACCGAGCCTACATGGAGACGCTGTTGTCGTACGGTTCAGATGCCAAAAAAATCCCACTTGCAAGCCGCGCTGTACTACAAGGATACACCCGGCTCCATGAATAGCGTGCTGGCTGCCAATAATGGGTTGACCAACCGCAAAAAACTTGACAGCCGATAGCAAGTCCGTCGATATGATGGGACGACTCCACGCCGATCTGTTCCTGCAAGACCGCTACATGATGAACGGTGTATCCATCAAGATCAAGTTGATCCGTTCCACACCTGCGTTCGCCTTGATGGCCGGTGGAGCGGCCCCAATTACAAGATCATCCTAGAAGATGCAGCCCTGTTTGTGCGTACGGTGGATTTGCAACAGGGCGTGTTGGTGAGTCACATGGAAGCCTTATCGAAAAAACCAGCCCTGTACCCCATCCGACGCGTACAGACCAAGGTGTTCTCTGTGCCAGCAGGTACGATGATGGCCAATCGTGAAAATTTATTTCTAGGGGATCTCCCTAAACGTATTACCATAGCGTGTGTGACCAACACCGCTTTCAATGGCGCATGGGATGAGAATCCGTTCGCCTTTCAACATTTCAACCTGAACTTTTTGGCACTGCACGTGGCTGGCCATCAAATTCCAGCCCGCCCCTTACAACCGGATTTTGGTAACCAAAACTATGTGCGCAGCTACCTGAACCTGTTTACAGCCACAGGACAAAACAACGAGGACGAAGGAAATACCATCACTCGAGACTTTTACCGTGGGTACACATTGTTCGCCTTTGACCTCACTCCCACCTTGGAACACGATCATCAACTGGCCTTGCTGAAGAAAGGAAACCTACGGTTGGAACTGCGTTTCGCCACCGCTCTAGCCCAGACCATTAACGTGATTTGCTACGCCGAGTTTGATAACGTCATCAGCGTGGATCAGCAAAGAAACGTGCTGTGTGACTACGCCAACTAGAGTCATGAGGCTGATGGGTATACTCCAGCGAGATCCGAAGATCCCCTTTCGAGGTGTGTTTCCACACAATGTGTTTCCCACCCACTCCACTACCCCAGCAGCCTACATCCTGAATACAGACCCGGGGTGTCAACCCGGTGAACATTGGGTAGCTGTGTACGTGGACACCCTAGGCCAAGGCGACTACTTTGATTCCTACGGACTTGCACCCCTACATGCCGATTTGGTGAAATTCATGGACGTCTCTACTACAATGTGGCGTTGGAATACTCAAAGATTACAAGGACCCTTGAGTAGTGTATGCGGCCAGTACTGTGTGTTTTATCTCACTCACCGGAGTAGAGGACATTCTATGCCAACCATCGTACACATGTTTGATGATTATTGTCAAGCCGAAGACCGTGATGTCCTGGTGTATGACTGGACGGCCTCTCGTTTTAATGTGCATGCTCCATTTCTCTGGTTAACTTAAAAATGCACTGCGCGCAGGCCACTTGTTTTGTTTTTTTTATTATCACGTTATTGTTATGACGTTGCTGTTCTGACGTTCATTGATGTTGAATAAAAATTGATGAAAAAACACAAAAAATGATGGGGGTTTGACTTATTTTTTTTTTTTTTTTTTATTTAAGTCCACAAGAAGGTATAGAATACAGGGTACAAATAGAATAGTAGTAGTGGTAGGATTAAGGTACAAAAAAAGTTCTGTCAGGAGTAGGATTCGAACCTACGTACGGCAATGCCGACCAGCACTTAATACCGGCGCCTTAGACCACTCGGCCATCCTGACTTTTACATTTGTGTATCAACAGTTATAGTTCGACATTGTTCACAAGTCCAAGTAAGTGGTGCTCACACCATCGGCCAACACTTTTCGTTTCGGGTAAAAGAAAGTAAAGGCGTCTCGTTGCTGAATGTACGTCCGCATCTGGTGATCTACCACCCGAAATCCTCGGTTAGTACCACTCGCACTGGCCTGGCTTTGCAGCACGTTCAAGTACAAGGCTTTGTCGATGTTGGGATCGCGCCGGCTCACCCCTTTGCAGCTAAACTTATTTTGGTCTCCTCCTCCGTAACAGTAATACGTCTTGGAGGAGAGACCAATCATAGCATCCCCACTCCACTCCAGCTTGAACAGGCCCGGCGTACGCTTATCGTACTGGTAATGGTCACGTCGAGGTAGCCACTGGTCGCGTTCCGCTTCATACTGGGTACGTAACTCCGGTTTCACCAGGGACTCCCAATCCGCATTAGAGACGGCCATGTAGGCCGAGTCCGTATCCATCTGCATGAGTTGCCAGTCTGATGGATTAAAATACACACCCATGAAATCATACAGAAACTGCAGCATCCTCAGCTTGGCCACCTGATATACCATACACCCAATCTGCAGGGGTAGGTTGTAACGGATAGTCTTCTTGGCTGAAGTGACTTCATAGGTGTCGTCATTGATAACCTCCACGGAGCGAAACAGAGGAGAATTCACTTTTTTGCGGGCTTGGGTAGTAGTACAAATGTTCACGTTGACGTGCTTATCCTGGTTCGTAACCGTTTTTCCATAATAACCATTGCCAGTCAACTTCCAACATTCACCGATGATGGCCTCACTCGGGTATTCATCACCTTGACGACGGGCCGACGTCACAATGTCGGCATTCTCCGCAAAACAAGCGTCGGGTACGTACTGTATCACTTGATATATTTGGGTAATTTCCAAACCGTGGTTCATGTACCACTGCAGTAAGGGAGTGCCCAGCAAGATTTTCTCGGCCCACATACTACCAATCAACATCCGTCGAGGTTGAGGCAAACACTCGTGTTGCTCCGCATAGGTCCTCATGGTGTCCCCAATATCAGCCCGACCCACCAGCGTGTTCTTAAAGATGGGCGGGCACTGGGCGAAGAGAGGCTTGAGAGTGTCGGGAACATGCAAATCACATTCGACAAAGCCGTAGAGGTCCCCCGAACGAATGGCGTCGAACATCTGTGGCAGACTCAGAAGTCGCCGACGACTCAAGGGGTACTCGCGCTCTTTTAGGAAACGTCGTAAATGGGGCAGGGCCTGGCACATCGTGTGAAATTCACACTCCCACATTTCAATCAGATGGTATCCTCTCTCTTTCACATAATCACCGTTCTCCACCACTTCTTCCCGTAATTCTTCCGGTGTTTTTCCACGTCGTTCGTTGAAGCGTCCAGCACTGAAATGGCATCCGTGGCCGTGCCAATAGCAACCGTAAAATTGGAATACGGTGGGTGTGCTACCCACCAGGGCAAACCCATCGACGGGAAGTCGACGATCTCCTATGCGCTTCTCTGTGGCGTTGGTTTGGTGTCGTATATAAATTGCCCGTCGATAGGCTTCCCAATCCAACCACTGATCAGCCAGATGCTTGTAGGGTGTACGTTGCGGTGTAAAATGCCGATCTTCCGCCAACCAACGTGTATAATGGCCACTGGGCATAGGTTGGGCCAGCGACCACAGGTACAAGGCATTCGCATCGAATCCGATGATCTTAGCACAGGGTTTTCCAGTGGGGAGAGTAGTGACGTCCTTCTCGTGATAACGGTGAAAAATAAGACTCGGTCCGCCGACAATGTTCTGCTTTAGACAATCATGCATGTCTGCATCTTTTTGCTGTATCAGCGAGAAGTACGTAGCACACTGTTGAAAAAGATGGCGAAGCGCCAGACCCGGTAAACTCAAGCACTCCTTGAAGATATCGACGTGCATTTGGCGACGAAAGAGTTGCACCATTTTCTCGGCCGCTTCCAGGAAAGGAACCACATCTAGGTTATTATACCATATCAGGAAATCTCGCAAGGTGTGCATATGTTGATCGTTCCATACCTGCTGTAGTTCCCGGTACGTGTCTTCCGGACATTCCACTTGCTTCAAATCATCAAAGAAGGCGTCCCGGGGTGGCAACTGTGTTTCCTGCAAACGGTCGAGCGTTGATATATACGTGTAAGGGAACCTCCCTTTGGTTTGTGCACAGTTATATGCCTTGAGCCACTGATCATAGCTACAATTAGGAGCTAAGTAGTTCCGTACATCCAGGAAATGCAGTGATGTGGTAGTGAGGGCCATATGATTATTGATCTTCTTGATCACGGACTTGAGGGTATTCGACTGGGCCAAGTAGGGGTAAAGAAATTCCTTCACCATGTTCAAATCATAGCGTCCCGAATTGAAACCTAGCACCGGTAACTGGCCTAGATATTGTAGGAAGCGCACTTTCAATTTCTCCGCATACGGTTTCGGTAAAGGCACATCCTGCGACTGCAGGGGCTGCGACTCGGGCTCCGACTCGGGCTCCGACTCGGACTCGGACTCGGACTCTTCATCGTCACTAAACGCTACACCCGGTATAGGAATCCGATCGTCCAGCTGGTCCAGTACGTACTGGAACTTGGACACCAATAGTTCTGTACTAGCCGCACTGACTTCCTCTAAATACTCCATCATGCGGATGATCAACTCATGGGAATCTCCCGTGGACACGAAACATACCGGTGCAGCGTCATAGCCAGGTACGTTGCTGGAAATACTCACACTCAGAGGAATATGGCGCTGCGTCCACTGCGTTTTCGCTGAAAACATGTCCATGGGCTCCAACAGGGCCTCAAAATCGTAACACGCCCGGTAGGGAAAATAACGAGCCACCTCCGGTATGATCACACCCTCATCGGCCAGTTCCTGGAAAATAGTAGGCGTATTATGAAAAACACCACCCGGATATACGCGCTTGACACTGTTGTCACAGATTTTCTCGTGGGTAAGTGGGTGGAACGGTGAAACACCCGATGGCATTGGGCACAACTGAAAGACTGAGCGTACTGACTCATATTGTTGATCAGCGAAAAATGCGAAAAATGACTCACGCCATTGTCGTCGAACACATTGACTTTCATTGTAGCAGCATACCGTTCTGTTGAACGACGAACCAATTCAGCCACAAATGTATCCTCCTCGCATCGTAATCGGTATACAAAGATATTGATGTTGAACAGTGTTTCCACGTCATCCAAATTCTTGAACGGAACTCCACGGAAGTGCCGCTTATCCAAGTCTTGCTGCTGTAAATACTGTTCCCAATAGTCATTGGCCACTCTGTCACAACGGTTGGGGTTACACTCGTCCACATGCACGGCCAAACACCGAAACAGACATTTCCGGTCTTTGTAGGGCCCCTGTTGCCCTCCTGTTAATGCATACAGGCCTTTTCGACGAAGCAACCACGGGGGTAGTAGTACAGGAGCACCGATAGGATGATCTCTCATTTTCGTGACGAAAAATGTGACGTTGGTCACCATTTCCACAAGCCATTGGGTATTGGGGCGTTGCAACCGGGCCCATTCCAATGGATCCAACGTAGTCAATTGGTCGATGAGTGGCTCCAGAGAAATCGTATCCGTCACCGTGAACGGCTGATCAAACACATAGGTATTATTGCTGGGATAATAATACCGCAGCTGGTCCGTCTCCTTGTGCCGTAAAATGTACCCGAATGTCATATTCAACTTGAACGCTGTCACCTGATCTGTGAAAATGTTCTCGGCATAGGTAGACAAATACGTGAGGTCCTGCAGTCGATAGTTATACAAGTCCAATAGACGACGGTCACGGTGAAAACAATGGCGTATGGTAGCCCAATGACGTCGATAAATGTCCCTGACACGCTCGTCTTCAGGCAAGACTTCAACCGGAGGTGCTGCTGGGTCCCAGGGAAAATCTTCTCCACGTCTCATGCTTTCGTCTCATACAAGCGGGTAGGCAAGCAGGCAGGCAGGCAAGCAGGCAGGCAGGCAGGCTGGTCACGTGAGTCAGGTAGGTCAGAGTGCTCCGCAGGGTAGTGCAATGAATACTCCCCCTCCCCTAAAAATCGCCTCCTTTTATACGTTTTTCTACAATCCGCCATCTTAAACCCACCACCCACCCACCACCACAGCCGCCATCTTAAACCCACCACCCACCCACCACCACAGCCGCCATCTTAAACCCACCACCCACCCACCACACATGACCCCATGTGACACAATACTCGCTTCTGATTGGCTGTCGCGTGACGTCACAGAGGTCATATGCAAATTTCTGAGGTCAATAGACATCTATTTACTCTTTGTATACTACTCGCGCGTGAGGGCAGAAATCCAGATCATGATATGACACGGTATCATTGCATTGTATCAACGGAGCTAAATGTCCAGTATCATATGTGATAGACAATTCTGTATCACTTGTGTCAATAACATCGAGCTAACTGTGCATTTATTACACGTTTTAGCTCGGTTATGAGAAATGTACATGTGTAAGGTGCAGGTATTAATTAGGAGATTCCATTTCACAAGTCGGGTGAGGAAGGGACGTTCATACAAGTAACAATCGAATAAAACAAACAAATAAATTGCAAGATGAAATTTCTTTCTCAAGTTTAACTGTTGTTCCCATCGAGAAATTGATAAACAAAGCGACACAAATAGGCATATATCCACGTAATTTCCCAACAGATTACTCAGCTGACAAAATCACTCCTCATTTCAGAGACCACATAAACTCGTCCACCGATATTGGCAAGATGCCAAACGAGACGAAAGCATCGTGCCAATATCAGTGAACGTTTCTATTCAATAAAGGGGCGAAAGGATGTTAAATATTTACCATATTATTTCAACCTTGCCCTAAAATATAAACTTTCCAAAACTAACTGTGCGTAAGATAACCATTGAGCACGCATATGAAAACATTATTTCCTAAATATTATATTCTTCATGAATTGGCAGAGGTTGGTAGTAGGAAGAGTGGAAACCTCTTAGTATTGAGCGTGAGGGTGATGCCGTCACGTGGATCATGTGGAGCTGACGTCACTTCCGGGACAAAGGTCAAATGTCACTTTCGGGCCAAAGGTCACTTCCGGGTCAAAAGTCAAATCTGAAAGGTCACTTCCGGTCACGTGACGGCCCAGCAAGAGTAATCTACCCCCTACATAAGACTCCAGTGACTTCAATGTTAAACCTAATGGGAAACGGTGTGGTTCCCTGTTTTCTTTGTCTCGCGATGTAGAACACCATGAGAGGGGTCTCGAGGGCATTGGGTTGAATTCGCTGAAAAAGTTACCGTGCGCATGCGCACTGGTCAAGTAGCACGGGGGTAGACATTTTGGGGTCGAGATGGATCACTATTGGTCCGGTTGGTTCGTGTGAGGTATCATAGTGAAGCACTCGTGGAGCGCCATCCGACTGAATGGGTGTGAGGTGGGAATATCGTCGGTCTGCGCATGCGCACTACAAAAAGTGTATTTGAATGGACGTTTTGGGGTCGAGATAAACCAATAGTGGTCCGATTGGGTCGTGTGAGGTGTCCTAGTAAAGCATTCGGGGGGGGGGGACCATCCGACTGGACTAGTGTGCCGTCCGTTTTCAACATTGTGCACATGGGCAGCAGGGAATCGTGGGAAACATTGTGGGGTATCTGTTTGGAGCTCTCATGAGGTAGCGTCCAAGTGGACTGGTGTGGAGGTAAAGTAGCGCAATGATGCGCATGCGCATGGAGGGAATTGTAGGGAAAGGGTATTGAAATGGCCATTTTGTGGTCGCGGTGGGCCCATAGTGGGAGTACTGGATCATGGAGAGTATCCGTTGAAGTGGTCCTTCAGGCCGATAAGGAGTGAGTGAGTGATTATGGTTTAACGTCGCTTTCAAGGGTTCTATTCCTTTTCACACCCGGAAACCACCCGGGTGGCGTCGTTTTCCTTTTCGCATCCGAGAACCCTACGGATGCCCCAGTTAGTCGCCTCTTACGACAAGCTCTCTGAGGGGTTGAGGTCTATTCTTACCATGACCTGGAGTGTGCACAACGACACCCCAGGTTAATCCCCTGGACCCCCACAGGCTTCAGCCCTAGCCTATCAAGTCATGGGTGGGAACATGTTCTCACAGAAGAAAAAACGGACTATACATCTGGTGATTCATAGAAATAGGAATGTTGTTGTTGTTGTTGTTGAGATAGTTTTGTCTCTCAATTTCGGGGAAGTGAAAATCAAGGGAAGTAATCCAGTTTCCCCTTAGTAGTAGAGAAAACAGAAACACTGTATATTTGCCCTTTGACCTTCGTGAAGTTTTACAGTAACGCCTTAACGCCCTATCTGAACGCCTCGACGCCCTATCTTAACCCCTTATCGTAACGCCTTAATGCCCTATCTTAACGCCTTATATCTTAACTCCTTTAGGTTAAAATGTAAATGACGTCACTTCCGCCAAAGGTGGATGTCCGCGGTAAGCATATCCCGCATTAAATGCTCAGTTATGTTATTACTAGATAATATCATAACTAACTTAGTAAGTGTCGATTAATTTCTGAAAAAATTGTGACAGTCGCGAGCCTGTGTTCTTTTCAGGACACAATCAAACGACGATACCGACGTGACCAGCTCAGACGGTTGAAAAGTGCTCGTCTCAGAAGGCAGTTTACGTTCTCAAAAATCATTTGGTCATGAGTGTGGTTTGGTACATTTCACGTGAAGTGGGAGGAGTGGTAATCAAACACATCAGTGTGTAGTTCCAGGCTAAAGTACAAGAAGGTCAGGGGCGAACTGAACCTGTTTAACCTGGAACGTAATGGGACAAAACTATACTTCATTGTTACCTGAACCTCCTAGCATACAAGGGTTTTATTTATACCGCTACCAAGTTGATTTGTATTCCAACCTTTACATGTTTGGTTCCCCTCGCTGCTTCGCTCTCGCTGTATCAGGATCCCGTCTTCCAGCTTAATTCAACTAGGATATTACGGTCTTGTACCGCGCTCTTAACTCATTCGGTATCAAAAGACGACAAATTAATTCCTTGCCCCGACCTCGGTGAAAACATTTGGCGTAATTTCTAAGAGCCTTCCCAACCCCAATGACGCTAAAAGACAACGCTGCTTTGCCGTCAAATAAAACCCCACTCCGTCTTCTATGTCGCATTTTACGCGAGCGCCTCGAGTGAAACTTGCCCAAATGTATATATCTTTGAAAAGCTTAAATCGTCAGCAACCCGGTTATCAAAGAATGTTTTCATTCTGTGAAACAAGATCGAGAGTGAAACGAAGGAATAATGGGGAAAATGCGGAACTACAAAATTCTCATCATTTTATCGTGTCAGAAAATGTTGCTGCAGAAACGTAAATTCATCCAGTAATCTCGCTCGAATCTCTCTCTTTCTGAAGTATAAAACATGTCCAAGAGTCCATCGAATCGTTCCATGTAGATGAAATTCATCAGATTCACTTCGTAAACTTTATTTCCTCAATTTTCCAACCACCTTTGTCGATAAATATTGACTATTCATTCCCCGCCATGCTTGAAACGAACTGCAATGGTCGAATTCAAAGCCCGTTCCTTCTCACCAAACGCTATATAGACGATCTTCTCGCTGTGGATAATCGCTATATAAATGACGCAGCGAAGGTTATATATCCACCTTCACTTGATTTGAAGGAAACTACAGATAACCCACATCGTATTTAGACCTATATCTTCATAAAAATGAAGCGGGCCTTCTCTCTCGTCGACTGTATGACAAAGAGATGATTACAATTTCGACATCGTAAACTATCCCTTTCTGGACAGTAATATTCCAGTGGGACCTGCATATTGCGTATACATATCACGCCTAGTAGCATTTGCTAGATCCTGTGTTGAATGTGACGATTTTAATCAACGTCACAAAACATTGTTGCAGAAACTTATAAAACAGGGCCACACCAAGCGCCTCCACTCAAAGTTTCTCAAATTTGGCGATACATATCGCATGCTGATAGCAAAATACGAGCGTAGCGTGCAAGATCTACGGCGTTACGTTTCGTAACTTGTGTATAATTCCGCTTAACCCGGGGCTAGGGGCCGTATGAACCCATGTACTTCAAGATCCTCATGTACTTCAAGATCCTCATGGTACTCACACTCAAAGCGTGACTGAGATACATCATTCTTTAGATGACGACTTTACAACGAATATTATGGATTAGTAATACTGATCAGCGATACGGATTTGATATTTTTGGAACATCATGATGTCTTGCCGGCACCATTGAAAACTGCTGACCGCTTCTCTCTTTCAGGAAACAAGCCTATGTTTATGTATACTATGATGTCTTTTTGAATTTGGTGCTAATACTGTTATACGGAATATGGAATAGGTCTTTGGATTATGGACGCGGATATTCTCTAATGGACGACGGCTGACTTATGAATGACGGACCAGACGCTTGTAATTCGTTTTAGTCACTTGGTAACGATATAACCAACCGGGGCGCTGGAGTTTCGGCGTGGCACGTACAACCAGATACGTCAGATGAATCATATTTATATCCAATCGTAGCTTTCGTAATATTAGCCATCCATTGTAACGTGAGCTTGTTCACGAAAAACAACCGCGAAGAAATGATCCCGGTTGTGGGTACGTGGGGGTAGGCTCTTGGAAATCTTCGACATCATCCGTAATGGGATCTATGGATTCCGGAAGTAATTTCTCGAACGTCTTCTTGCGCATGCTCACGGAAACTTCCCATGCCCCCGAAGCTGTGAACTCTAATTCTTTTTGCAGGTATTGTGTGGTATTTTTGACTTTCTTGTGAACATTGTCCTGGCGCAGTTCGTTCATGACTTTGAATTGTTTCAAATAAAGGTCCGTCAAAGGTTGCGCGATCTCTGGGCGCATGGGTTGATAGGCTGTCTGGAAATCCCCTAGTTCTTCTGATTTTTGTTCTATCTTGTCTCTGTGCATGTCGATGGCTTTGTTCACCGCGATGTCCCAAAAGCTGTTGTCATCCTCGGATACGTCTTCCACATTGTCGTCACCATCGACGTCATCGTCAGTATCATCGCTGGGTGGGTCGCTGGAAACGTCCTCGTCTACATTGTCGCTGGGTGCATCGCTGGAAACGTCATCTTGTACGTCCGAGTCTCTCGAAGACATAGCGCATCGTGTCGAATGGCGGCTATCGGGAGTCCAACGAGTGTTTATTCTCAATTATTCGTTCGAACACGTGTTTCTTTTGAGCGATAGCTATACCGTACGCGTCCTCCCAACTTATGTTGGTGGTTTTCAATCCACAGGCTGTTCGTTCGATATTCATAAGAACTGGATCATTGACCAGATATTTCATACCCGCGAGTAGTTTTAAGTATTGTCTTCGTAAACATCGTCGCAGTAGAGGGGCCAATGTATTATGCGCTAATATTTCGGATTTCTACCTGGAATATCCTTTGCGCTGAAATTCTTTTTCTTTCCCTTCAAGTTTATTCTCTACTTCTCCGTACATACTGCTTTTAACCCTACCTGGCCTTGGGGGGAGGGAGGGGGGGGGGGTTGTTTGTTGTCCCATTGGGGTTATTACGGGAATGGGTGACCCAGAGTAGACGTCTGTAACGTAAAAGTTATCGAAAGTTCCGGATGGATATCGAGTGTCTATTGTCTCGGGCACCCGACATACCTGTTCAGTCGATTGATGTGATGGCGAGTGGTACGCGGGTCCGGTATTGGGCGGTTGTGGGCTCTGTCGCTGTACATCGGTCAATAGTTCTGAATCGCGCTCCCCGGGCAATAGGTTTGTCATCAGTCTGCATGCGTCGGGGGTGTGCGGTTTTAAATCTACGAAGAGATACCCGTAGGGGCGAGTCACGGCTCTATGAAAAGTTTGCATGAAATAGGCCACGGTTTGGGGATAAATTCGTCTCCCGAAGACGCGGATTTGATATCTGTCGATGGGGTTGTTGAAAAGAACGAAGTAATGACAGTTTAGCGCGATATCCCTGGACGCCTTACCTTGAAGGAACAGATTCTGGGTCATATAGATGACAGAGAGATTTCTATGATGGGACCCTTTGGTGAATAGGTCCGCTATTTTCGAATTTTCCTTCGCCACGCCCATCAGGTCATCGAGTACGATTATATTGACCTGGGCGGAATCAAAGTAATACGGTTCGTCTATGTCATGAGGAATTCCTGGAACGAAGCTCACGTTGCTTAATCCCGTATTTTCGTACGCGCTCTGCAATTGGCTATAACACCATACAACCCGCGTCGGAGCTGGGGTTGCCACACCTTCCTCTAAGAATTTCATCGCCTAGGACGTTTTTCAGCATGAGGACGGACCGCTCAACGTCATCGTATAGGGATAGCTCAATACTCTCGTCTGACATCTCGATCCTTCTTGACGTTCAACTTGTACGTTATCAGGGCTACTTTGCACGGGTTGACATTCTTCTGCGGTATTTTTCTGTAGAGAAAGTAAATGTCTACGAAGATTGAACGGGCTGGACAATAATTTTGAACACAAGTGACATGAGTAAGCCATGGCTCTCCTCTTCTGCGACACTCGTCGTATAATGAAGGCTCACATATGTATGTAGTGTTTATATGCAAGAGCTCGGAGATGGCGGATGGGAAAATGGGAGAACTCAGAGCTCTGGGATGGGACAGTGGAGAGAGCTCTGGAATGGGCCGGTGGGGAGAGCTCGGGGCTCGTGAATGGGGTAGCAGCTTAGGAGGAAGCTCGGAGGTGTGGGATGGGGCAGTGGGGAGAGCTCTGGAATGCGACGGTAGGGAGAGCTCGGGGATGGCGTAGGAGCTCGGGAGCTCGGGGGGGGGGGGAGCTCGGAGGTCGAGCTGGGGAGTTAATAACGAGCACAAAAAAGACAACGCTATGATATACATTGACTATTTATATATATGTATATACGGAGTACAAATGCAAATGGTTCTTTTTTTGAAGCAATAACAGAAATTTCCGAAGTTTATGGTTTCATGTTCTTTGAATGTATCATCCTCTTACGATTCAATGAACACATATATATATATATATATATATATAGTTATTTTACTGGTACTCACTCTCCATTATCGTTGAATAAACGTGACCCCGTCTCAGCGTCTATCATATATTCACTTCCGTAATGGATAACGTTCAACGCTTTGTCGACGTCCTCTACACAGTTCTTCAAATTTGACCACATAGACAATTCGAAAGTCTGTCTGGCTTTTGAGGGATACATTTTCTTGCGATTATACTCGTTCGTCTTCCAGCGGCGAACATGAATTTTCCCCTCTCCTTGGTAGAAGCTGTAACTCAGGTACACGTCTTCTGACAACAGTAAAGGGTCGACATTGACTATGCGTTTCGCGAGCAGCTCGTCGATGGCAACGATATAGTCCGTCAATTTCACCCACCCCTCTCCTGTTAAACGTACGGTCTTTATACCGGGAAAAGCGTCGGAGTCGACCACATCTTTCGTCTCGATAATATCCACACAGGCGTGCCCTTTAGCGTTCCCCACATTGACAAAGACGTTGTATCCCAAATGGAATCCAGTCATCGACCTATAGACGACATCAACAATCGAAGCCTTCTTAAGTTCAGGCTGTAGCAGTTCCGCTAATGCAACGTTGCCAGTCTTCTGTAAAGCTTCTACAAACGCCTCCGGACCAAATTTAGGTATCAAGTTCAACAGATGCCGGACTTGTCCACTCGTCTACAAAACCATAATGTTTTCGTACATTTCCTTCGTTAGTATCATATTTTGTCTAAGCAAGTCCCATATAGTGGACACACTTGTTATCTGTTTGATGAGAATGACAAGGTTTTTCCGAATTGCTTGTTGGTGGATCCCTTACATCGTGCTATTAGTTGCGCTTTCGAGTAGTAGGAGAGTAGGCCTATGATACGTTAAGACACCTCATGCTTATATACAATTCCTATGCTGTATACTGCGCATGCGAGATGTATGAACATACAGGTTGTCAGAGCTAGAAATAAACATATGTGCCAATGGCGGGAAAACCTGGTTTCAAGTTCGAGCATGTATACGACATCACAGCTAAAAATAAACGTATGTACCGATGCCGGGAAAAACCAGTTTCAAGTTCGAACATGTCAGTCATGTCTTCGTCCTCATAAGCCGTACATGTCTTTGAGAGTACGCGTTACAAAGAAGTACAGTCCTTATCTAAGTTAATATACGGCACTGCGAAACATCTCTTGAGCTTCCACATTCGTTTTAGGAGTCCGTATTCAGGTGATTTTATCGCCATTCTGGATTCTGGAATTCCGCTAACCACGGCAAGTCCACCACTTTTCCGTCTTTCCCTATGTCTCTCAACCACTCATCTACAGCTTTCTCTTCATCGAGGCATTCTACGGCCTTGCCAAAGAAGAGAGAAACTCGGTGCCCGATATCTAATCATTTGTTGTATTTCTCTTCCATTTACTCCATAATAGGGATGAGATACACAGCATATATCATGGATAATCTATTCAACAAGTGTATACGCTGCCCTTCATCAAAGGGGGCCGGGTTGGGTGATCAATTGGACGATGTGGTTATTCCTCGTCTCTTCCAATACAACAATGAATGCCCTGATGGCCCGTGGACCTCTTTTCGATATTTCTCCAATAAAGCATGACCCCGGTCTTCCGCGGTAAAGATATCATTAACGTAGTTTAACCGGGACTTAGTTAATGCTCTCTTTTGCTTCAATAATTCAAATACTCTTTCTATATTCTCTATACACCCGAACATATGCTTTCTATATACACTCAAAGCTACCTTGTACATGACATCCATGATGTATACTCTTTCTAGGTGCTAAACCTGAAATTACATATATATAAAGACGACAGGGAAAACCCAGTTTGTTTATTTCCGAATTTGATGTAAGATTTTCATGCCGGGACACGTCTGCTTCACGTCAGTCCGTTTTAATATTCATGTATTTGTCTTAGTACAGAATCAAACATGTCAAAACCCGCAAACGAGCAGATGTGTGACCTTATTTGGTTAGCTACTCGATACGTGCAGGTCCAGACTCGTTTGTGTGACGTCAATCCTATTAATATTCATGTTGCCCCATATCACATTACGAGCGTAATTTGATACCTCTAACAGCTCCCCTGTGGTAATTGGATCAAGAGTATCATGTTACGAGTTCAGTTGCTCTCCCCCTACTACTGACGGACCGACAAGCCGATGACAGCTCCGAATAGGCACATAACCGTTCCATTTTCTTATCCGTGTATCTCAAAACATCATGCAGCTATGAGGCACAATTACATTTTATAGCTAAATCGTCCTATTCAGACTGCATTATTAAATTCTAAATTATGTTTCCACAGACGCTCAACAACAAAATATTACATTTTCCCTGAATATGGCGATTTAAAGCCAAATGTCACTTGGATTTTCTTGGATTTGATTAAGAGAGTCGGGAGTCTTCGTAGATATTCGCTTTCCCCTACTAAGTTTAACCGTAAGTCGGAACTACAGCATTGAAGAACGGAATTTCCATACAAAGTGGTGGTCCTTCATTCCTAGAATGTAGGGTGAGTAAGTAGGATTTAACGTCGTTTTAAACATTTTTTCAGTCATATCACGACGGTGCCTACATGTGCCAGAACACGAGTTTCCAGAGTTCCTATTACCCTGGACACTGATCAGCCCAGCCAGTAAAGCACCCCGTTCCCCATTCAATCCTAAGATATAGTTTTTGCCAGTCATATTTACTGCGAAACCGTCCTAAAACGTGACTCCCAGTAGTTTCCCGGAGGTAATTAGCAGCACTAATTCGCTCCAAACAGTTTATCGAAAAACGTTCGCCTTGTTCCTGTGAGTTCACCTCGTTACATCCAACGCTAGGTTTACTGAAAAATAATAATAATGAAATAAAATAAAATAAAAATTCAAAACCGTTTTAAATAGAATCAAAATCTTACGCGCATTAGTGTGAAATATAATATCTTTGTGTTCATTACGTTTGATCAAGCCTTCACGTCAGGTAGCGCGGAACATGACAAAACCCTCACGAGACCAAATCCCCACTGAAAAAAACATCCAAAACAAAACTCCCACGAAATACGGACACCCCCCCCCCCACCTTATTTTGTAGAAATTTGTCTCTCCACAATTATTATTTTTTCCATTTTTTTTATCTAACATAACGGATAGAAAAATAATCTTTAAATACACACTGTAAAATTAAACATTTTAAGTTTTTTGCATTTAATAACGTTTTATTACATTAGATAAATTACTTCTTTACTTGTAGATGACTTGTCCTATTTATCAGTTGTGTAATGCATATGTACATAAATACAACTGTTAATTTGTTCAAGTACCATAAAGTATCGCATGTGATATATTTATTATAGATAAAAATGCTTGAAGGTTATGAATTTGTTTTAAACATTTTGATTCACCATGTGGCTACTAAAAAGATCTCCAGTGAAATATTTGCATTTGTTCCTTATTTTACAATTAATGTGAGGGTTGTGCCTGGTGGGGGTTTTGTCAGCGGAGATTTTATCTCGTGGGGGTTTTGTCCGTATCCTAAGATAAGATAACTTTTGTAAGGTGAAGTTTGGATTCAGAGCTAAACAATAAATGATATCCAACAATGTTACAATTGACCAGCTAAATGGGGAGATAATGATCAATCCTGCTGGGAGTTGGGTTATTCTGTTGTGGGCCGCCACAAATAGGAGTATGGAGAGTAGTATATCAAGTGGAAAGCATTTATGAGGCTGGAAATGAGCGTGTGGTGGAGGGACGACGCTACATCCGGACCACATGTCGTCGGGTCACGTGGAGGTCAAGGTCAGTTTCGGCGGGATACGTGACCCCAGGTTATATTCCTCCGCCTTGATGCGTTTACCTCCAGTGGTGATGCGGTCACATCCGGTGATAAGCCTTCGCCGAAAAAAATATTCTTCAGTGTCTTCCCTGTTAGAGGAATGACGCCACGGATGACGTCCCGGCTGGCGTCACTCAGGGTCACGCGACTCGGTAAGACCTATGCATAGAGTGCATTGGTGTAATATAGGCCGTATATTTGACGTCACATATGGCGGCGTGACTTGTAGTTAGGTAGGATGCCTCTGGATAACACGTGTATATAGGTACAATATGCATTGGGTGATGGTGTGGATTGGGGTGATGAAGTGGAAGTCGTTTATATGTCGTCACTTATGGTCACGTAACTGTGGGACGGCACTCAGATCACGAGACGTGTTTATAGGTCACTTATGGTAACATGACTTGTGGTTAGGTAGGATATCCCTAAAGAGCGTGTTTGTGGGCTGCACATAATGAGTGCAGGATCTGGTTTTGAATTGAATTGGCTTTGTACTAAGGGTCGCGCACGGTCGCAACCCTATTTCCATCCAGTATATCCATCCTAACGGATCGGTGGCATTACACGTAGGCGCCGCTCCAGTCAAAACAATCACGGATGCATAACAGGATGAAATATTGCCTGGATTCTAATGTGCTTTATGTTGGAGAGGTCATGAATGTGATGCAGCATTTGTCTACTATGCCAAACACATATGGGACGGTTTCAACCCATGGCGGATGTTCCGTTCAAAATCGGGTGGCCATGTTCTTGACAGAAGACCAGGGTGAATATTTTGACCTGTACGGCTTGCCACCCCTTCATCCCGAGGAGGGGCGAGGACCATCGCAGGGGCGAGTTAATGCGCCATCGGGGTAGGCTCGGATCCCCTGGTGATCCAATGGTCGTTTGTGGGTGCTTGTGATGAGCTGTCGCAATCTGGGGTATTTCATGGAATGAAACTCACACTTCCACATCTCGTGTTAATCATACCCTAAACCCATACCCTCATACCCTAAGACCCTAGCTTCTCTGGCAGGCCTGAGAGCTGAGTCCTCGACGGTCATTGTAGCGGTGGTGGCCGTGAGCGTCGATCGAGGCCACACTCGTGACTGGACCAATAGCACCCATGAAATTGAAAGACGACCGGCCGTTGATTGATGAGAGCAAAGTCGTCTACGGGAAGCCGTCGATCTCTGATTCTTTCGGCGCTGTTGGCTTGAAGGCGGATGGTGGTGCCCCGCTCAATCGCGCCAGTATTGTGCCAGACGTGTACGGGACTGACGTGCCTTGGAATGATCATCTTTGTTGAGCCACCGGGTGTAATACTCTACAGGCGTCGGCTGCGCCAAACAGGAGAGGTACAGGGCGTTAGCGTCAAACTCCTTCAAGTTATCGCATAAATGTGTGTCAGATCTTGTTTATGGTAGCGGTGAAATACAAGACTCTGATCACCCACGATGTTCTGCTTGTGACACGTGTTGATTTCGGCATTCTTTTGGTCAATGAGGGAGAATACCTTGGGTAGATTGTGAAACAAGTCCGGGTAGGCTGACACTTCCCTTAATCATATCCACGCCCATACCCTGAAGTGGAACATCTTCTCTGCCGCTTCGAGGAACGGCACTACACCCAAGTTATTGTACCACAGCACGAAGTCCCGGACGGTCCGCACCTTCACGGATCCGTACTTGCTGGATGTCGGTGTCAGTCGTTTCTGGCAAGGCTTCCTCCTTTCATGTCACTGTGAAAGGCCGTTCGGGGTGGGACTTGAGTGTCTTGCAGGCACCGGTCATATAGGTGTAGGGAAAATGGCTTTTGGTTTGTGTACAATCGTATGCTTTGAGAGGGCTACGGGTCGTTGGCTTTGGCGAGGTAGGGGTACGGGAAGTCCTTGGTGAAATTGAGGTCGTAGCTTCCCGAGTTAAATCCGATCACATGCAATTGCCTTAAATGTTTCAGTAAATGCAGCTTGAGTTTCAGGGTATATGACTTCGGAAGTTTGACGGGGACGCCATTGTCCTCTTCGTCCTCGTTGTCAGTGTCCGCCGATGTCGAAATACGTGCGTCCAGGTCAATCCATGATTGGAAGGTTACCATCAGGTGCGCGACACTGGCTTGACGGATGGTCTCGGTTGGGCCATCATCCGGAAGATGAGGTCATGTGGATCACCATTAGACACCAAACAGATGGGAGCCACGTCGTAGCCGAAGACTCTCGTATGGGTGGTCATACTCAGAGGGATATGATGTCGCGTCCATTGTGTTTCAGCGGTTGCCGCCTCTGGATTTAATGATGGATTCAAAGACATACGCTGCCCGATATGGGGAACAGCGTGGAGCACACCACTCGGGTACTTTTGTTTGATGGTGTTATCACAGATCTTCTCGCTGCTGTGTAACAGCTAAGATTGTTTGAACACCTGATGGCATGGATGGCAGCTGTAGGATTGGGCATACGTTTTCATGTTAATGATATAAGTGAAGTGCCCGAGAGTCCCTTCTTTGTAGAGGCGGAGTTTGAGGGTGGTGTCATACTTCTACGGGGATCGATGGATCGGGTGAGAAACGGAGCGAGGACCATTGTTGTCGACGTCACACGAAGATACCTTGAAGAGGGTTTCAGTGGCATCGAGCTCACTTAAAGGCACGCTCCGGAACTGCTTGGCTTCCATCTCTTTGTATTTTAAGCACATTTTCCAATACTGGTTGACAACAATCTGTGGGTGGAAGCTTGTTCAGGTGGATGGCGAGACAGCGAAATAAACATTTCCGGTCGATACAAGATTGATGGCTCCCACTCACTAATGCATGTATGCCTTCTCTGCGTTTCAGGCAGTCCGGGAGCTGGATGACGGCACGGATGGGATGGTCGGTCAGCTTGGCGACGAAGAAGGTGGCGTTGATGACCCGCTCAACTATCCACTGGGTGTTGGGGCGTTCTCGTTGAGCCAATTTCAAGTGATCCAATTGATCCACTCGAGCCGGCACCGTCTCCAAGGACGCACGATTAATCATGTAATGATGGAGAATGACTGCTTAAATAACCGAATGTTCGGGTAAAACTACCAGACTTCATTGGTTTTCTTTTGACATTACAAATAACCGAACGCCAGATTAGACGTGAAGGCCATGGAGTGGTCATTGAAGATGGCTTCCTCGTATCTTTGTAGAGAGGACAGTAAATTGTAGCGGTCCTGAAGCGGCCGATAACGGTGAAATCGTTGCCGAATATGGGGAAATGGCACCGATAGGTGTAACTCATTGGACTGGTACCCGCAACTACATTGGAAAGGATATCCGTCCGATAATCGATGAAATTGTCGTCAGCGATGAAGTTACCTGGTGCCGCATCTGCTGGGCCAGAAGGAGGTGGTGGTTCGGGATCAATGGCCTTGGTATGTGTCATTCACTGCATTGGTATCCAGAACTACATCAAAAGAGATATCCGCCGGATCCTCGATGAAATGGCCGTCAACAAGGGGCGGCTGGTGCCGCACCTGTTGATTGCGAAGGAGGATAGGGCTGCGTGCATCCATAGATGTTTCGGTGATGTCTTATTAATTGATTAATTGTCTGGGCAGTTTTAAACGGCTATCACACTCCTCGCATGGATGCTTGGGTGCTCCATGGACTATCCGTTTGTGTCGTCGTAGATTTTCCGAGCGATGGAATCTTTTCCCACAGCTCGGACAGGCATACTCCCTGTTGTTGTGAATGCACAACTCATGGTGTCGTAAGTGGTCCAGGTGCGTAAATGCTTTGGAACAGATCGGGCAGTTAAACATGGTAAAGCAGCTAATTTCGTGACGTCCGATGTATTGTTCGCTGTCCGAGGACTGCCGAGGAAGTTACCAATGTATTTTCCACTGTCCGGAAATGACCAAGGTAGTTGCTCAGGTCTTTGTCAGTTTTCGAGGATTTCCGAGATATTTTTCACTGTTTGGGAATTGCCGAAGGAGTTCCCGAGGTATTGTTCACTGTCCGAAGATTTCAGAAGTCTTTGTTGCTGTCAAGGTATTGCCGAGGTAGTTACCGAGGTATCGATCACTGTCCGAGAATTGCCGGGGTTTTGATTTACTGCTGAGGCATTTCCGGGGTAGTTGCAGAGGTACTTTTGACTGTCCGAAGATTTCCGAGGTATTTTTCACTGTCCGTTGAATGCCGATGACGTCTGAGGTATATTTCACTGTGCGGGATTTGCCGGGATAGGTGATGAGGAGGTTTCCTGATGTATTTTTCACTGTCCGAGGAATTCCGAGGTAATTTTTCCTGTCCTGGAATGTCCGACGTTGTTGCTAGGGTATTGTTCATTGTCCGGCAAATAACTCTACGTGCTGGGTGTTTGTGAAAACGTCAACCACAAGGTTGATCTTCGTACTCCTTTTCAATAATTTTTCGTCGCTATATAGCTGAACAATTGCTGAATGGGACGTGAAAACTTAATTCTCTCTCTCTCTCTCAATAATTTTTCACTTCTCAGATCATCACTGGCGGATGTATACTGTGGATTATTCGTAATGCTGCGTGACAAGGCTTAGTCTGAACTTCGATAAAGTGAATACAGTTTCAAAATTTCGCCCCTTTACCACGGGCGTAGAGCGATGACGTCATGATCTATAAATAGTGATGATGTAACTATCCGTCAATGTTGCAGTCAGGCAACGGTATTAAGAAAAACCCCGCATCGAGTATTTGTTCCATTTCAGTGCCTGTATTAATCTATAAGTCAATATTTTAATTAATGATGGAGGGCACAACCAATGAGAGGTGACATATAGTGATTGACGGAAAGACGGGGATGTATGAATTTGGGCAACCTACTTGTAACAGAGCAGATCTAATGCTGTCATTTTATAGTGCTGTCTCAATGAAATATCAGGTAGTAGGCAGACATGACACCCCACTCAGTCACATTATACTGACATCGAGCGAACCAGTCCTTATTCTATCGTAAGTGAAGAAGCAGCAAGTTCCATTTTTTTGCATGATTCGGCCTGCGATTGAACCCAGTACCTACCACTTACGCATCTGCACAAGTCCACGTAATCCCTTAATCCTCGCAGAGGGTTTACCTGGGCCTTTTTGGTGATTCGGATGAGTTCACGAGTCGTTGCGTCTGTTGAACAATGTCGCACATTTCATCTCC
Source organism: Hanleya hanleyi (assembly GCA_036873755.1). Taxonomy (NCBI): domain Eukaryota; kingdom Metazoa; phylum Mollusca; class Polyplacophora; order Lepidopleurida; family Hanleyidae; genus Hanleya; species Hanleya hanleyi. The sequence goes on along the minus strand of JAVTVY010007353.1, from coordinate 19,309 downwards.
AGCGGTTGTTTCGAATTAGCGCGTCGGTATCGGAAGCCTGCGGTTTTTGCTTCGACACCCGATGTCGTTTTCAGTCCAACCTCAAAGGTAGTCTGGCCGGCGATGAAATTCAAACCAGTCAAAACCCAAACCTCGCTTGGGATTGGCCTGGCGAGCTGCTTTAGCGCGCTTACTGGTTGGTTCGGTTCAGTGAAAACACCTCTAGCTATTGATATCCAGATCAGCTATCGGTAAATAACCAAGCCAGTGTATCGATCGTAACCTATCGTTTAATACACTGGCTCGCGAGGATGCCGCTTACGAGGCCGACGCTCAAACTATTAGGCCACAGTGCGGATGAAAGGTAAGATGTAGTGGAGTTTACTAGTCTTGGGATTGGCGGTGGGGAAAGTGGCCAATGAGAGCCGAGATGTACGTTGATTGACAGGTGGAAATCGGATATATATTGTTTCACGGCATTCGGTACAGTCCATGGGTATATTAATATTACCAATCTGTGGCGTGCCATTCTGGGAACTTGGCACGTAGATGTGATGAGATTCATAATAGCGTCACCTCTATGATTATATATATGTTTTTCGATGAGGAACAGAATTATTTTTTGGAAAAAATTTAAAAGGAAATTCGGCCGTCTCGACCACTGATTCAATTTGAATTCTTTACTGGACGACTTCGTCACATACAGCGTCTGGCAAATAGTGTATGTTGTTTGACAAATAATCACTAGACGAATAAAATGTTCACACACGAGTATCAATGGGCCTCAACTTGTATTTTCCGCGCCTCTACCTCGAGAAAGCCAGTAAAGTAAAATTCATCATAAAGAATACAAGCGTACACTGGACATATCATAATCATGACAAAACAATTCAACAGTGTTTTTGCTGAGTAACTTCATTCAAGATATAAAGTTCTCAAACCAAGAGGCGATCATATACATATATACAAATCTGCATTGAATGATGCCAAAAAGACTATTACTGACATGCGGCTGAAGGCCCCCCCCCAACCCTTCTTTTGTCTACGCCCTTGCCATGCCAATGTGCACACGTGTGTAGTTGCGTTCACATGCTGAGTTTGCAGACGTGTATTTTATTTCCCACGGTGTGCAAATTAACACGGGTGCGTACGTGTGTGCATGTGTTATGTATGTACTGTGCACCAATAGTCACTAAACTAGCATTTGAAAGGTTTCTCGCTTGTAGGTGTTCTCATGTGTGTTTTTCAGGTTCCCGGTTTGTGCACACCTATGTTCGCAAACTGAACACTTAAAGGGTTTCCATCCTGTGTGGGTTTTAAGTGATACGTCAGCGTCTGTCGTAGTGTACACCTATACTCGCACGATTTCTCCCCACTGTGGGTTTCCATTTTTTTTTCAGACCATGCTGTGTCTTACACCTCTACGCACACACTAAAAGGCTTCTCTCTGCTGTGAGTCAGCATGTGCGTTGTCAGATAGTCCTGGCGTGCAAGCTTGTACTCGCACATTGAGCACTTGAATCGGTTCTCTCCAGTGGGAGTTCTCCTGTGTGATGTACGTGTTGACTTCTGTGTGCATGTGAAATCGTACCATGACCACTTGAATGGTTTCTCTCCTATCTGTATTCTCATGTATACGGAAGTGTACGCTTTACACATCTATACCCACATACCAAACACTGGAAGATTTTCTCCCCAGTGTGACTTCTAACGTGTACGGAGAATTTTCCCCGCTCTGCACACGTGTACTCGCACCATGTACAAGTAAAACATTTTTCTCCAGTTTCAGTCCTCATGTGTCGCCAGGTGCGGCTTTTGGGCACACCTGTAGCCATGCAGAACACTCAAAATGGTTATCTCTGTTGTGAGTCTTCTTATGTGCTTGAATATGATGGGACATTGCACACCTGTGATCACACATAGGACATTTGAAAGGTTGAGTCATGTGAGTTCTCATGTGATTGGTCAAACCGCTGTTATTTGCTCTCGTACTCACACAATGTACACTTAAATGGTTTCTCTCCGGTGTGAGTTCTCATGCCTCTGACTAAAATCCCATGGTCTGCACACCTGTACTCGTACATTGAATGGTACCTGAATGGTTTCTCTCCAGTGTGGCATCGCATGTGTATTTGCCAACTGTGAATGTACTGCACATCTGCACTCACACCACGCACACTTAAAGTGTTTCTCGCTTGTGTGAGCTCTCATGTCTTTTCAGGTTCCCTCGTTGTGTACATCTATGTTCGCAAATTGAGCATTTGAATGGTTTCTCTCCTGTGTGAGTTCTTAGATGTTGCGTCAGAGTCTGCCGTAGTGTACACCTATACTCGCATCTGGAACACTTAAACGGTTTCTCTCCACTGTGGGTTTTCATGTGTGTTTTTAGACCATGCTGTGTTGTACTCCTATACCCACATACTGAACACTTGAAAGGTTTCTCTTTGCTGTGAGTTAGCATGTGCATTTTCAGATGGTCCTGTCGTGCAAACAGGTTCTCGCAAATTGAGCACTTGAAACGTTTCTCTCTAGTGTGAGTTCTCATATGTGATGTAAGGTTCGACTTTTGTGTACACGTGAACTCGCACAATGAACACTTGAATGGCTTCTCTCCAGTGTGCATTCTCATGTGTACAGAGAGAGATGCCCGTGTTGAACACCTATACTCGCATACTGAACATGGGAACGGTTTCTCCCCAGTGTGAGTTCTTATGTGTATGGAGAGTTTTGTCCGCTCTGCACACCTGTACCCGCACACTGCACAGGTAAAACGTTTTTCTCCAGTGTGAGTTCTCAGGTGAGTTCTCATGTGAGTTGTCAACTGCGGTTTTTGGGCACATTTGTAGTCACACACAGAACATTCAAAAGGTTTCTCTCCGGTGTGACTTCTCATGTGTGTTGTAAGATGATGGAACCTTGCACACCTGTGATCGCACATAGGACATTTGAAAGGTTTCTCTCCAGTATGAGTCCTCATGTGATTGGTCAAACCGCTCTGTTGTTTGCTCTCGTACGCACACAACGTACACTTAAAGGGTTTCTCTCCGGTGTGAGTTCTCATGTGTCTGGCTAAACTCCCATGTACTGCACACCTGTACTCGCACAATGAGCACCTGAATGGTTTCTCTCCAGTATGGCATCGCACGTGCCTTGCCAGCTGCGAATGTACTGCACATTTGTACTCACACCAAGCACACTTGAATGGTTTCTCGCCGGTGTGAGTTCTCATGTGTATGGCTAAAGTTCCATGGGCTGCACACCTGTACTCGCAAATTGAGCATCTGAATGGTTTCTCTCCAGTATGGCATCGCATGTGCATTGCCAGGTACGATTTTGCTGCACATTTGTACTCACACCGCGCACACTTGAAGGGTTTCTCGTTTGTGTGAATTCTCATATGTGTTTTCAGGTTCCCTCGTTGTGCACATCTATGTTCGCAAATTGAGCACTTGAATGGTTTATCACCAGTGTGGACTCGCATGTGTCCTGTCAGCTGTGATTGTGTCGCGCATTTGTACTCACACCATGCACACTTGAAGGGTTTCTCGCTTGTGTGAATTCTCATGTGTCTTTTCAGGTTCCCTCGTTGTGCACATCTATGTTTACAAATTGAGCACTTGAAGGGTTTGTCACCAGTGTGGACTCGCATGTGTCCTGTCAGCTGTGATTGTGTCGCGCATTTATACTCACACTGCGCGCATGTGAAGGGTTTTTCTCCCGTGTGGGTCATCGTGTGTATTCTCTGTAGAACTGTTGTCGCGATTTGAACACAGGAAGGGTTTCTTTCCGCGGTGAGTTATGTTATTTCAGGTTCAACTTTTGCATGTACCTGAACTCACATAATGTACAGTCAAATAGCTTCTCCTCTCTGTCAGTGTGATCATATGTATTGGCCTTCAGATGCTGCTGAGGTTCACATCTGTACTCACACTCTGAACGCTTGAGTGGTTTCTCTCCAGTTTTGGGCTCCAGTGATATCACCTTCACACAATATGGTACGGTATCCCTAAAACACTTGCTAGGGCTCTTCAAGTGTGTCCGTGTATTATTTTTAGGGAGCAGATAGTATGATCATCTATGTAGACTAATGCAACCTATCCAACAATTAAACAGGCACGTCTATGACTTGAAAAATCAGTTCTATGGCTTACTCGACCAGCCGACTTCCTAAGGTTGACAGACATCCAAGATATCAGCAGGAAGGCCAGGTATTCCTCCGTTGCAAATCTGTTGAGCAAATTAAACAAATCAATGTTATTGGACATATCATGTACTGTTACTCGGTTTCTCGAGTACTATTTGCAAGATACTGAAGGATAGCTTGGGGACTGAGGGGATGCTAAGGGGATTCCTTGCCTTTCGTTGATCGGAATTCATTCGACATCTCCCACAAAATCAACATTTTATAGATAGATGAGCATTCATATCAATTGAAAATGACTGATGAACCGAAAATCTCTCTCAAATCTGGCACCAAAAGCTAAATTTTCATCCTGAAGGAAAACCGGAAATTTGCAGTTGATTTTCAGCTAGCTGCACTTTGGATTTGAGGTTTTCTCCAATCTTTTAACATGCGATTTGGCAATATCTCTGTTGTCACTCTTCCACTCTGTGTGCTTTTCTTCCGCGTTCCTCTACATGTTGTCGTAATGTGCAGATTACCGTGTTTTTCTATTTACAAGTATGTTTAATTTGAAAACATTTCTATTATATGGATATTGATTTTATTAAATTAATGCCCCCATGGAAATGTCCGAAATATAAACCCCTTAGATGGTCTCCATCTGATTGAACACAAACTGTGACCGCCATGACAAATCGAGAAATTGCTTATTAGGCCTATATCTTTAAAATCTCTCCAGAACTCTTGTTAATTAAATATGACAACCCACAGGCCTAAATTACTCGTTTACGGGCACACATAACATTATTTTTATTCTGTTACAATACGTAAATATTCTGTCAAGAATAAATAACAGAGTTTGATGAAAAAAGTTTTGGTGACTTGTAACTAAAAATGCCACGAAAGGAGTTACCAAAGCGCCGGAGAAATCCTCTCATCACGGATGAATGCATTATGTTTTCAATAGGGGTGACAGTAGTATAGAGTGAGGAGATCAGACCTTATTTTCCAGGGAGGTAACTCTTGGTGTCCTTTTTCCCAGGTTAAAGGTATATGGGACGCCCCATCGCCTTTCACCTCTGGGGCGCCAGGGGGCGCCACCAGCTCAAGGTCACGTGGAGGTCAAAAGTAGTTCCGGCAACCTGTAACCTTTGTATTCCTCCGCGGACAGAACGTAGTCCCATGTCAACCAAGTGACTTCCAATGTTAATGTATACGGGGAATGCCTAAAAAGAGTATGGGAAAAGACGTTTTGTGACAGGGGTGGGTCCCTAGTGGACCGAATGGGTAGAGTGAGGTGTCAAAGTGAAGCGCTCCTCTAGGGCCATTCAGTCATGGGTGGGTGCATGTAAAATTAGGATTTTTACTATAACATGAAGCTGCGCTATCGAAACCCCTCGGCACTGAACCCCAGCTATTATAATGTAAGGGTGTCTCTACCAATTGATTGGCTTGTGGGAAGAAATATTTACCCCTGGTATTGTAAGTGTACTTTCTTTGAAAAAAAAAAGTTTTCCAGTCATTCAATCAATAAATAGATGTGATAGTATACTAACATGACATAGAAATAATATGCAAACTTAACATAGGAATTAGTGGATTTTGTTAGACAAGGCAAAATACTTTCTGACACGACTCATTTTCGATAGGCATCTAGTGTCATTTTCAAAACAGATTTGCAGGCATTCTTCGCATTGTGTAAGAGAATAAATCAATAAATCAGTCATCCAATCAATAAATAAATGTGATAGTATACAAACATGATATAGAAATTATATGCAAACTTAACATAGGAATTAGTGGATTTTATTAGACAAGGGGCATAACTCTGCAAAATACTTTCTGACACGACTCATTTTCGATAGGCATCTAGTTCAGGTCAAGAGGAACAACTGTATCACGTTAGGATGTTGTATATGGAACGGTTCTGAAATTATCACAATAACAAATCACAAATGGATTTTTATTTGTAAACAGGGGCATAACTCTGCAAAATATTGTCCGAGATGACTCATTTTCGATAGGCTTCTGATTTACGTGAAGATAAATAGATGTAACAAGTTTGGTTGCCATGCATGAAACGGTTCTGTAGATATTGCGGTAACGGACGTACGGACGTACAGACGTACGGACGGACGGACAGTAGTACATGACGACAATACTTCTAGGCCAAATTTGGCCGAGGGGTAAAAAGCGGAACACGGACTTTACCCCTAAACTAGGGGGAAACCCCTATCAACTCTAGCCAAAAGGCTAATATCGGTCTCGGGGCTTATCGGGGCTGCCTATCAAGTCAATGGGGTGGGTGCATGTAAAATTAGGATTTGTCCCCGAAAATATAACAAGAGCCCAAAGGGCTTCAATATACGCCCGTATATCTGGAATTACATTGGTCCAAATTTCAAGGTTGTTTAATCGCCTTGATTCCAATTGGTATCTAGCAATCCAGAAAAAGGTCTACAATCTTGTGCTTCTGAGAATGTAACATATCACATCTAAAATTGAATGATAAACTAAAATGAGCTTAACTCTTGGAAACTAGGGGACCTTGGAGCAAGAACCGAGAGCTCACATATCCCACAATGAAATCGACAATAGTCAAACACAAGAAAATAGTACTTTTCTTGCAAATGGATTTCTTTCAGACGAGAGGGGAGAGAACTCTGAATATTCCAACCTAACACATATAGTCAGCTAAACTTGATTCAGTTCTGGGGGACTGTGACCTTGAAATTTGACAAATTGATGTATGGCTCATCTTCGCCATGCGAGTAAGGTATTTGATACCATTCCATACCTTGAAACTAGAGATATCGCATGGACAACAAATGTTAATGGATGAATGGACAGAACGCAACATCGCATTACATGACCCCGTCTTCGACAGCCATATGAAAATGTGACTTAATGATTTCCTGATTTTGGGGTCACAGTGACCTTGACCTTTGACGTTGAGATAAACTTTGGTGCACGACACATCGTCTTCTGTCAATGTATCAATGGACAAAAAAAATCATGATTTATATGAATTTCATGATTTTAGGGGTCACCATGACCATGATGTTCGGCCTTGACCTACATTTTGGTACGTGACACATGTCCCCGTAATGTATCTACTGGCACAAAAAAGTACTTTTCAAAGATTTCTTGATTCTGGAGTCACAGCGACCTTGACATTTGACCTTGACCTACATTTTAATATGTGACACATGGAGTCCCCCTAATGTATCTACTGACACAAAAAAATGTTATTTTTAATAATTTCCTGATTTTTGGGTCACAATGACCTTTGACCTTCGACCTTGACCTATATTTTGATATGCAACACTTTATTTCCCCCTATTGAATCCACTCACAAAAAATTTGAAATTTATAATGATTTCCTGATTTTTCATTCACACTGACCTTTGACCTCTGACCTCGACCTACATTTGGCATGTAAGACATTGTTTCCCGCTAGGGCATCCACTCGCCAAAAATTTGAACTGTAGATAGAAAACTATCAATGATTTCCTGATTTTTAGGCAACAGTGACATTTGACCTCTGACCTCGACCTGAATTTTGGTATGTGACCCATCGTCTCCACCTGATGTATCCACTCACAAAAAATTGCAACTGTGGATAGAAAACATCCAGAGATATAGACCGGACACGAACACTTCACTGATTTTCTGTTTTTCAGGCCAGTGACCTTTGACCTCTGACCGCGACCTTCATTTTTGTACGCGACACATCGTCTCCCTGTAGGGTATCCACTCACCAAAAATTGGAACTGTAAATAGAAAACTGTTCCAGATATAGACCGGACACGGGGGACGGACAGACGGACTCTGGACATCAATTTTGATATGTGACACATTGTCTCCCCCTAACTTATCTACTTACACACAATTTTTTTTAATGATTTACCTATTTAGGGTCACAGTGACCTTGACCTAAATTTTGGTACATGACATCAACTTCCCCTAATGTATTGATGGAAACAAAATTTCATTATTAATGATTTTTTGATGTTGGGGTCATAGTGACCTTGACCTGAATTTTGGTATGTGACACATTGTCTTCGCTTAATGTATCTATAGACACAAAATATTATGCTTTTTTTTAAATTTCCTGATTTGGGGTCACAGTGACCTTGACCTTTGATCTACATTTTGGTTTGTGACACATCATGCCCTGTATCCACTGAAAAAAAAAGAAGTTATTTTGAATGATTTCCTGATTTTGGGGTCATAGTGACCTTTGACCTTGACCTAATTTTTGGTATGTGACACTTCTTTTCCCCCTACTGAATCCACTCACAATTTTTTTTTGCAATTTTCAATAATTTCCTGATTTTTTGGCCAGTGACCTTTGACCTCTGACCTCGATCTACATTTGGTATGCGACACATCATCCTCCACTAGGGAATCCACTCACCAAAAATTGGAAATGTAGATAGAAAACTGTCAATGATCAGTGATTTCCTGATTTTAGGCAAGTGACCTTTGACCTCGACCTACATTTGGTATGCAACACTTCGTCCTCCCCTAGGGCATCCACTCACCAAAAATCAGAACTGTAGATAGAAAACTATCAATGATCAATAATTTCCTGATTTTAGGCAACAGTGACCTTTGACCTCTGACCTCGACCTGAATTTCGGTACGCGACACATCGTCTCCACCTGATGTATCCACTCACAAAAATTTGCAACTGTGGATAGAAAACATTCAGAGATATAGACCGGACACGAACACTTTAGTGATTTCCTGTTTTTCAGGCCAGTGACCTCTGACCTCGACCTTCATTTTTGTACGCGACACATCGTCTCCCCATAGGGTATCCACTCACCAAAAATTGGAACTGTAAATAGAGAAGTGTTCCAGATATAGACCGGACACGGGGGACGGACAGACGGACGGACGGACACACGGAAACCGCCATCACATAATACGTCCGCCTTTTTGGCGGGCGTATAAAAAGCGGAACACGGACTTTACCCCTAAACTAAGGGAAAACCCCTATCAACCCTAGCCGAAAGGGCTAATATCGGTTCCCGGGCTTATCGGGGCCTGCCTATCAAGTCAATGGGGTGGGTGCATGTAAAATTAGGATTTTTTCCCGAAACTATAAAAAGCGGAACACGGACTTTACTCCTAAAATAGGGGAAAATCCCTATCAACACTAGCCAAAAGGGCTAATATCGGTCCCCAGGCTTATCGGGGCCTGCCTATCAAGTCAATGGGGTGGGTGCATGTAAAATCAGGATTTTTTCCTGAAACTATAAGAAGCGGAACACGGACTTTACCCCTACAATAGGGGTCTGTATTATACAATATAAGTGAAAATGCCTGTATGGGGGATGGGGATGGTCAATTTTTTTCGTGGGCTTTACTATGGCTTGTGGGGTCTCGTTTTTCTCGTTTCGCCAAGAAAATGACAATGGGAAGGGTCCCGGAGCGAATCGCTGAATTATTTAGGAAAAGTCACCGAGGTCTTTATATAGGCCAATAGGCTGGCTATATGGGGGTATAGGTTCAACCTGGGAAATTCACACACGTTCATTGTGATATGGGTTGCTTGGATTTGTTTTTCACGTCTCGTCATTTAGAACACGATGGGAAGGGTCCCGGAGCGAAACGGTGAAATTCTTGGAAAAGTACCATATGATATAGCTCCATCCTGGGAAATTCACACACGTTCCTTGGGATATGGGTTGTGGGGTCTTGTTTTTCTCGTCTCGTCATTTAGAACACGATGGGAAGGGTCCCGGAGCGAAACGCTGAAATTTTTTGAAAAAGCTCATCGAGGCCTGGGTAGGCCCATAGGCTGTCTATGGGGTATAGGTCCAACCTGGGAAATTCACACACGTTCATTGTGATATGGGTTGTTTGGTCTTGTTTTTCACGTCTCGTCATTTAGAACATGATGGGAGGGGTTCCGGAGCGAAGCGGTGAAATTTTTGGAAAAAGTTCACCGAGGCCTGGGTAGGCCCATAGGCCTACACAGGCAAACTTTCACCAACCAGTACCGTTCAGTTCTGTACCAATTGGTACCGTTCAGTTTCCTGTTGGTACCCTCTAGGTAACTTGTTGGTACTGCACGGATATTTTAGGCTTGGTACCGTTAGGTCCTGACTGAACAGTACCGTGCAGTTACCAATCAGTCACCACACGGTAGTATATGCCAGGTTCTTTCCAGTTACCTACCAGTAACTGATTGGTAACCGATTGGTAGCCACCATCATCCTAACTTTACAGTACCGTGCAGTTCTGACTTGTAGGGTACTGGTCAGTTACTGATTGGTAACCACTAGGTTATACCGTACAGGAAATGTGAGGTTACTGCTTGGTGACAGCTTGGTACTGTTCAGCTACCGATTGGTATCACGGGTTGGTTCCACAAAGTAGCAACTGATTGGTGACCACTTGGTACCTTCGTGTAACTGATTGGTAGAACAGATGTTTTATTGGAAAGGTACCAATTGGTAGCCAATCATTGATGACCACTTGGTACCAATCAGTAACTGGTTGGTACCACACACGTACCAATTGGTAACTGATTGGTGACCACTTGGTACCAATCAGTAACAGGTACCGCAGCTGTTCTTCCACAAAATACTAAATGATAGGTGAAATATATTTCATTTATGGTGTATCAATTTTTATTTAAATACGACCAAGATACTTGCATGTGGATGGTTATTCAATAAAAAAGAAAACAAACGTTACCTTTTTCGCAGACAATTCACACCACATTTTCGTCATATGCCCGAGATAAGCATGTTGTATATTTTTTCTATTCACTTCCTATAATCTCTGGGAACATGGCAATCACACACAATATGTGTTTTAAGCACAATTTATTTTTCAGCAATTTTCAAACATTATCAAGTTGAGACATTCAACATTCTCAAGGAATAAAAATTGAAAGGCATATTTATTACACAATTGTCGAGTCTTGTTTTTTCTAATGATCCTCTCATACGATAGCATGAAGATAGAATTCACAGTAAGTTACCATGTATGATCTAAAGAACAAACATTTCTTTTCATATAAATCATTTTGATTATTCCTTACATACTATCTGGTAAAAAATAATTGTAGATCTTCACTGAAATAACTTTCAAACAAAATATCAAAGATTTGCTGATATTGCCGGAATTGGTAAATTCAATTTATTCACTGGGCTGGAAATAAGGCGTGGTTATTGGGTAACCTTCTGGCAACTAGTTACCTGAATAACAGGTTACCAGTTATTTCCGGCCCTGTATTCACATTGTAATTCCATTATAGCAGGAATCCAAGACCGTGTAAGAATTAGTTTCCAAAAACTTTCATGTGAAAAATCTTTTTATCCAAGCCAACTTTAAAGCTTTGTTCATTTGAACGAAATCTGGAGCATTTGATCTGAAGACATGATCATGCCTGATGAGTATCTAGGCATGAGGAGTATTTTCTCGCCTTTGTTATTCAATATAAATTTGAACAATGTTGTTAAGCTTATTTATCATTTTACAGAACCTTGCTATCCCTTGCGCATTATAGTAAAATTCTACATTCTCTTTGCAGTTTATTTATATCTTTCTGGAAGTTTAATTCCCAATGATTTCACCAATTTAGTTCTTATTAGCTGCAGCTGTTATTTCAAACTCCGAACAGCGCATGTCAGCTGAACGACTGTCGTCTGGCTGACAATAGTCGTTCAGATGTATGCGCTGTTCGGAGTTTGATTTGGGGCAAAAGGCGGTTATGTCCCCTTCTCTCTAGACAAACCACTAGGGGGCGTTGGGTATAAAGCAGACGACATGTGCAGCAAAGGAAGTTCTGGCAACATTTCGTTGCACAGCAGTGAAAAAGAAGTATTAATTTCTTCCATTATGTCAGAAATTGGAGCAGAGGAGGTCTTTCAGATCATTTAGGACGAGTGGGACTTCGTGTTGAACTTTTTATACATTCCGGATGACTACAGTCTACACACTGACTGAATCAACTCAGTGCACAGGTCACAGCAGCAACAACAACAACACCATGCTGACAAATAGCAGAAACTTGCAGCTTGCACTCGGACTCAAAAGTTGCAGATTGTAAGATTCAACAGTCACCAGTTGAATTTTATGCAACCCCAGGTTGGGCCACACATAGCTACAACATGTAACCTAGTGATGACGTTTATATATTGACCTTATATTGTCACTAGGACTAGGTTACAAACCGCTCCATACCACATTTGTCTTTTATTTTCCGTATGGTATAAAGAATGAAGTTACGGCCACATACCTATCATTTCTTGGTAGATGGTATCATTTCGAATAGCGGTGACACACTGCCCGCAAAATCCGCTGCCGATTTCATCACATTTCAGCCAGTTTTTCCAGCAGCTCCCGCTTCGATCTGCAATTTGTCTTCCATGTTTCTTTTCGAAATGAACTGCGCATGCGCCAATGCCGTGACCTTTGTAAAACCGGAAATACGCTCTACAACACTATATGTATGAGATTTTACAAAGGTCACGGCATTGGTGCATGCGCAGTTCATTTCGAAAAGAAACATGGAAGACAAATTGCAGATCGAAGCGGGAGCTGCTGGAAAAACTGGCTGAAATGCGATGAAATCGGCAGCGGATTTTGCGGGCAGTGTGTCACCGCTATTCGAAATGATACCATCTACCAAGAAATGATAGGTATGTGGCCGTAACTTGATTCTTTATACCATACGGAAAATAAAAGACAAATGTGGTATGGAGCGGTTTGTAACCTAGTGACAATATAAGGTCAATATATAAACGTCATCACTAGGTTACATGTTGTAGCTAGGCCACACAGTCTTTCTCTGAGAAGCAATGCCAAAAATACCAGGTAACTCAATGATCTCAATTTTTGCTTTGATTTTGTCAAAATCAACAAATCCAGTTGTCAGTTTTTTTTCTTCGACAATTTAAATACTGGTATCATTCTCATACGTAACATTTTGCTCAAACTTTATGCGAATTTGTTTGATTCCCTTAAATTATTTTTTGCAGAAATTTGAAATCACAATTTTGCAGGGTTGAATAAATCTTTATGGTAATGAAAAAGTGAAACGTTATATCTTGAACAACTCTCTAATGAGACTCAAGAGTGGAGAACAATACATCTGCTGTTCCATCAGCTGCCAACGACTCGTGCAGCTACGGGTGTCCGACCTATTATCGTGTGTTTTTGAAGGTTTATTTGGAATATATAAAAAGTACTTCTTGAAATGATATGAAAACTGACACGATGATTGCTGAGCTCGTCGGCTATCTTCCGTTATGAATTCAATCCATGACGTCACTCCCTTCTGCAAGTGCGAGAGCTATTTTCAAATCGACTTTTCAGCTCAGTTCCCACCGTGGACAGTACCAGTTATCGGACACCCATCGTGAACAAGAATTTGACGTTGAAGTACAATGTATTTTCAAGTTTTGTGCATGACAATCGTTAGTTGGAGTTCTGTCATTTAAGATGATATGATCATTGTTCAATTTCTATACGTATTTACTTGAGAGCAAGATCCGGAAGACAGTGTGGTAGATCAAATTTCGCACCCCGCCACAACATGAGAAATTTCGAATTTTGATCAAAACAAAATTTATGTTACGTTTTAATTTTTCGACTTTCGTGTCTACCTATAATTCTATATTTTGCATAACAATTAGAAATGATCTCCCCTTTGTTCTGACATATTATTGCCTTGTCATCACGAGCACAACACTAGCTAAGATTCATAGCGTCTCCCTTCCCTCACCGCTATGCCGACGACAAATACATTTCCCTGGTGGTAACTCGAACATCTCCATGGCGCACTTATTATTACCTTTGCGCCCTATTGGACCTTCAACTTGAGAAAATGGGCCGCCATGAATAAAAATACAGAAATGGCAGACTAAATGGCCATTCGTCGGTCAAAAATTAATTACAGACGTTAAAATTATTCCTATGGAGCCTCAAAATCACCTGAAATCGAGGGTCAAGAAGATGGGCATTTCCGTCATAATAGACCCCGTGTATACAGGGGATGATGATCACAACACCGATTATGGTATTTTTATTCATGGCGGCCCTTTTTCTCAAGTAATGAAGGTCCAATAGGGCGCAAATGTAATAATAAGTGCGCCATGGAGATGTTCGAATTACCACCAGGGAAATGTATTTGTCGTCGGCATAGTGGTGAGGGAAGGGAGACGCTATGAATCTTAGCTAGCACAACACGTGCGCTCGAGATGCGTGTCCGATAACTGACCTGTCCGATAACTGTTCTGACACCCGTAGGGTAAAGATTCAATGGCTGTATGTACACCGGTTTTCCGTAATTCAATTGATCTCTGTACATCAAATATTTCTGAAACTTCGATGTTTTGTGAACTATGCATCGTCCGATAATGTCAGAAAATCGTCACACGCACCAGGATTTTATTTTTATTTTATTTTTCATTATTTATGGCAATTTATCTGTAATTCCTAAATTAATGTTAATCATATTAAAGCCGTACCCCAGGCATGGACGGGAACAGCCAGCTGTAAGGCTGGGTTGCCCCGAGGCTATACAGTACGATTTTGGAGGCTAAAATAACACCGAAGCAAAATTTATTCACCAAAAATGATCTTCATATTAGAGAGAGAATCAAGATAATACTCAATGAATATTCAAATAATTGCAGGTTTTATTCAAGGAAGAAAGGTTAATGTGAAAAAGAAAATTATATATCACTAAAAAATTTGTATGAAACCCTTTCAAAGGAAATGACCAATTTCATATTACATTTTTATTCCATCCAGGTAAAATACAGTATGACATGGGGAATATGGAGGGTAGGCCTACTCTGCAGTCTTCAGAAAAATGTCCAGGAATAGGTATGTGGGTAATAGATACCGGTACCGCATATGTATTTTGACAAGTTATAAACACATCTGTCACTCATGTTCTTACCCCCCCGTCTTTTTAAGGGGAAGGGAATGTTCGCATGCAGTCCCTGTCGGTATGGCAGAACTTATCCAGACAATATCTTGGCTACTATTAATCGACTTTTAGAGTGAGTGAGTGAATATGATTTAACGTCGCTTTCAACTATATTTCAGTCATATCACGACGTTGGGTCCTATTCCTTTTCACACCCGGGAACCACACGGATGGGCTTGGGGTCCTATTCCTTTTCACACCCGGGAACCCCACGGGTGCTCCACTTATTGAGACATTCTTTCTTTAGAAGATTCTTAGTTCCTTGCAGAGATATGCATTGTCACATATTTTACCCGTTAAAATATTTTGCTGAATTATGCCTGTGTATCGTAAACGTCATCGTAAACGTCAAGAAATAAGCTTATCTGGTCCATTATATCAGTAACTTTTTTACACGGAAGAGATGCTTTAGGGTCACCTGGCAGATGTGACTTTTTCTTACTCTTAATTCATTGTCCACAGAGTTGTGGCCCTTTATCAATGACATCAATACACTTTTGTACATTGTCACTATCTCTGCCACAAACTCGCACATTCATTGGCTATTTTACTTGCTTTGAGACAACCATGTAGGATAAAATTGTGACAAACGGGTTCGAAATAATCACAAACAGGTTCGAAATATTTTTGTGATCGGTTCAGTGTTGCCATTGTGCCACGTGCACTGATAAATTCGCACTTGTTGACGTTACGCTGCATCAAGCTAGTTTGAAATAAACGCAAACCATTGAGCATAGTTTCTCTCAATTTTTGGAAGTGGTTGATGTAAATATGGTCTTCCCTGTGATATGGACAGTCACACTTTACTAGTAAAATTATTGAAGAATAAAATATCATGGATGCCAAAACCCTTATCTTGGTTTGAGGGATCTTCCATTGTTATTTACTCAAATGCTAGTTCTCTCAGTTGATTAGTCAACTGGACCAATTGACAATCAGGAAGGAACAACTACAGAATCTTTAATATTTGATAGTTTGTATTGTGCAAGTCCCCCATTTGGTCCAAATGTTTAGGGATATATTTTGGTGAGAGCATAAGAAGGAAATCAGGTTCCCATTTGCAAAAGGCGTATCCTATTACAAATGGTACCACCATCTACCGTTTTCATTTTTCATCTATGACGGACCCACATTTTTGTGTTTAATTTATTGTTTGTAGAAGCTAATATTCCAAACTGTATACAATTATCACCCCAGAATGGATTGAAAGGATGATGAAACACCAAGCAAAATTCATTTATGTGAATTTGGAGAACGTCGTTCTGTCAAATCCATTTTGAATGCTTCATGATGTTCACATGACATTAGCAATATTATACAAATGACGTTAGCAACATTTTTCCCAGTGCTCAAAATTATGTTTAGGCAATATTAGGCAAGATCACAAGTTGGTAATTTTTGTGTTATCTACCTTGACAGAGCTGATGTTAGACACCATTTTTTCTCATCTCTCATTATTCCCATTTGCTCAAATTTTTTTACTAGCTTGATGAGTCAGTAGTGAACAGATAATGAAAAGTATATTATAAAGGTTTAACAGCTATTCATTTTGTTTTTCTTTGGTTATCTTGATTTTGGAATGTTGCTAATGTCAATTTTTTCTATGACAGATTTTGGTACCTTTTATAATAGAATATGCCAAACTTGAAAAATGGTACTATAATATAATCTGAACAATGTCTAATACCAACCAAGGAGATGCTGATCCATCCTTACAAATATATCTCTGGATGTTTTGTTTACTAACCATGTTGTTCATGTGCTAATAAACTGCTCCTATTTTTTCTTGTGTTACCTCAAACTTCCATTTATCTTTCAGCTTGCAGTACCAGGCGATATGACTAAATACAGAGCCAGAGCAAGACATGTTGAAAATTCAGACCCTCTCCTGTTCATACCACAACACGACAAATGAGGATGAATCCTAGCTGCTGAGGCAAAATTCATCAGAAACCACTGATACATGCATATACTTGTGAAAACTGAGCACTATCAACATCTCTCCATGATGACAATTACTACTGTCAATCAGGTTACCAACAGGTTACCTCCTCCAGAAAACCAACATGGCAGTTTAGTGCAACAACATAACCTGTTCAGAATACTACTTAAAAAATGTAAAGTGTGTGTATTTCAGTCCAGTATACCTTTTAACAACAACATACTGATTGAACATGATCAGTTGATGATTGGACATTTAACACGATCGACAAATTAATGACCAAGGACCAAATACTAGTCTAGCAGCAGGGAATGTGATAAAGTGGTATAAATAGAACATTGACCAATGTCTGACTTACTTTAGTGTTTTTTAATATTTCCTAATTCTTTAAATGTTGAATCTTAGAGCTTGTAAATTTATCAACCCAAATTTTGCACGCAAGCAGATATGCCCAGTAAGGTAACGTGGGGCATCTGACGTGGAGTAACTTTGACAGTGGGACAACTTTGACACCTTTTTGTTTTAGTTATATTAGCATACTGTTACAGCTCATAGACAGTTATCTCATATTTATATATAAGATACTGTTATCTGCTGAGGCAGCAGGGGGTAGATGGCCAGCCATGTGACACTCTTCATAAGATGGCCACTTAACATGTTGTAGTTGGCACTGGTGTAACTGTTAAAAGTTTGACACAAAAACTTCTACATGTATGGTGAAGATCTGCAATGTTTTGAGTTTATAGTAAAAATTTACTATTTTAGAAGTAGTAATCATTGATGTAGTAGCTTCATCCAATTCTTTCTTGTTGCCACTATTTTCAGTAAATTTGTGTATTTGGGGTAACTTTGACACCACGTTCACCACTGATTCTCATGATGATGTCAAAGTCACCCCGGCTCAACATGTCAAAAGTTACCTCAGCTGGTTTGCTATGACTTTGATGATGCATGTCAATGTTACCCCAGGGAATTCACCATGGGGTAACATTGACACATGTTCTTCTTAAAATTTACATGCAATAAATATCTGTGGTTATCACACTTAATCAGAACAGGTCCAAATGTATCCAGTGTGAATTCTTAACGGTATCCAGTGTTGACATAGTGGGTTCTGGTCTCCAAATCAGCTTGGTGATAAAGTTGTGTCAAAGTTACCACGTTTTACCTTATACTCAATTGCGAGGACACTTATTCCTGCCTGCTTCACATGCTTGCTAGTGTATTTCAAATTACAGACTCGTTTCATGATCATAAATATTACATCCAATTTACGGACATTCTTCAGTTGTAAGATTGATCCGGGTTCATGTTGGTTTACAGAAAGATGTAATATACATAAAATAAAGACTTGAAGTACGCAAAGCTTACCTCTTGTAATTTGTTATGAGACAGTCATGTAGATCAGATCAAGATCTGAATTCAGGAAATCTTTTACTGTGTATGACAGCTAAGAGGATTTATTTATCCTTTATTTATCTTCTTGGACTGATGGGTATCTCTGATATTTGTGATCCCACATAGCATACCGAATAATACAGATCTTAGTAAATTAATATCTTATCACAGCTCTCCTGTAGAGACATATGGGGGGGGGGGGGTAATGTCACACTCAAGGTTATTTCACTCATATGGTGACAGCCAGTTTTAATGGTGGAGAAAGCCGGAATTCTCTGAGAGGTGAGCAAGTAACTGGCAAACTTTTAAACATGCACCAGCAGGGCTCCAACCCATGCTGGTTCAGCAGTTTGGCTAACGATCACTAGCGAACCGCCTTGGACCACTCCGAGGTAATCGCCACTCACTAGACATATACATAGACTTATCCTAGACATCAATAATGTATTCTGAAAATGTATAAAAAATATCTTGACAACACATTTTTTATCAATTCCCCAAATATCCCAAAATTAATTTTTCCTCCAAAAATAGATTAATAATGATTTTTCAAAGCATATTATTTATATATAAATAAATGCATAAGAAATTATTTTTGAAAGCAGCCTTGTACATATCTTCCTGGTAACTGGTTGGTAACAGGTTGGTACTGGTCAGTTACAGCTCAGTACTGAGTGGTCACAGTTCAGTGGTGGATATGCACATATCTTCCTGGTAACTGGTTGGTAACAGGTTGGTACTGATCAGTTACAGCTCAGTACTGAGTGGTTAGAGTTAAGTAGTGAATGTGTGACTGGTTGGTACTGTTCTGTTTACAGGTTGGTACCACTCAGTTACAGCCCAGTACTGAGTGGTTACAGTTCAGTACTGGGTGGATAATTGCCATCTGTAACTGATTGGTACT
>JAVTVY010007352.1:0-45849 GCA_036873755.1 Hanleya hanleyi | reverse complement strand
CATCTCAACCACCTCGCTGGGGGTCTAATAATACCCCAGCCACCAGTCAGATTTTTGGACCGGATTCGGGGTCTTTGCGCACATCGCCGAAAGTGACATCATATATAGTAAAATAGATGTTTGCCGAACATTTCGATTACTTTTCAAGTCTGCATAATACCTCTGTTGACCTAGCGTTAAAAAGAGTTATCTGGAGATTATTTTCCCTGTTTATCTGGACAGAGCATATATGTAAAGTAGTTCCCTCTCGTGCAACGCTAAAGGAGTTGTTCGGCCGGATTCAAACTGAACCATGCGTTCGTGGGTTTTCCCCTATACGTCATAGTGACGTAGTAAAGGTGAACTTCCGCTATTGGAGGCAGGGATGATATATAATGAGCACGCGAAATGGAGCATGCGCTGTGGGGAGGATGTTGACATCTAGCACAACCTCCCCACAGCGCATGCTCCATTTCGCAGGCTCCAATAACATCCCTGCCTCCAATAGCGGAAGTTCACCTTTACTACGTTGCTATGACGTATAGGGGAAACCAACCAACGCACGGTTCAGTTTGAATCCGACCAAACGACTCCTTTAGTGTTGCACATGAGCGAACTACTTTCATATGCTCTGTCCAGATAAACAGGGAAAATTATCTCCAGATAATTCTTTTTAACGCTAGGTCAACGGAGGTATTATGCAGACTTGAAAAGTAATCAAAATTTTCGTTAAACATCTATTTTACTATATATGATGTCACTTCCGGCGATGTGCGCGAAGGCCCCGAATCCGGTCCAAAAATCTGACTATTAGACCCCCAGCGAGGTGGTTGCATCTAGCAGTGATTAATAAGCCAGACATATGGTGAAATTAATCCTACTCGAATTTTGTAAATATCAGTGAAAGTAACATGAATCAATTTCAAATTGAATACGCATAATTGTCATGATTGGGTTCTTACGAGATCTTTGAGAATATCGGCAAACAGCTCTCACGAAGTTTTCATATAGCGTTATCACTAGATGGTATTTCCCCGATTTTCCATCTTGGTTTACCTAGATTGTTTGGCGAAGTACCACAAGTAAAACTAAGTGGGCGGCACAGCCAGATTTTCCTTTGATGTATCGATTGATTCCCATCATTGTGTAGTCCATATCCTGCCATTACACCAAAATAGATCTATGCCAAAACCAATACGAACCGAAACGACGAAGTCTGGATAGTGTATAGTTTCATTACGTCACCTCGAGTAAGGAGGCCGGCGTGAGGAAAGATTGTGATTGTTCAATGTATATCAGAAGAATAAATATCGTGTTTGAGGTTACATGTCTGACTGACTAGGCGTTTGGGAACGAGGCGCCATGTTAAGCTGTTAAACTTGGCTGCTATAATATCTACCTACATGTAGCTCGTCTTTAATATCGTCGATGTATTATTTTAATCGACGGCTTGCTTGCAATTTTATCCCACAGTGAAAACGAGCGATTCTTTGATCGCCCTGATCTCTCGACCTCAGACGTGACGAATGAAAATAAGTGAAAACACCTAAACCCGACTATTTCTATGAATTTGTGTATAATCCCACGATTACTGGCCATGCGGCCACGTTGTGTCTTCCTGTGTCGTCTGCCCACTCTCAAAGATGAATAGCGAGACCTGCCTGCGGAGCTGGCATGTTGATCACGAGGAAGTATCGTCTGCTTCCCTCCATTTTGCAGCATCTGGTTTCTCACAGTCACACTTCTGTAACGCAGACGTTCGTAACATTAGATCAACAAACGACTGCAGGTTTTGATTAGCTGGGCGTGTCTTCGGGCCCGCAAAGAAGTTCTCTTTTTGTTTGTGTGACAGAACCGTGATATAGATTACCAATTTACGCCGCCGTCACTTTTGCTATGTGCGCGATGGATCGACGTGAAGCTGGTCGAATCTGGGCCGCAATGTAGCACGTAATGTTTAAGATCTTCAACTGGAGACGATGTCGTTTATTCGCACATCAGGACATGAAAAGAGGATTCTGTCAATATTTACCTTTTCTAAGCGATGAGTCGTTAAGACATCGTGTGGGATAGGTTTTACAGATAATTGAGAAGCCTGGTCAATAACCCGCGCTTTTTCATTCCTCGCGCGTGGTATGATGGCTAAAAATCAAACCAGTAGCTCGTTAATTAGGAGTCGAGCCAGTTCTGTATCCAAACATTCCTGTATTGAACTCAGCAGAACGTTTTCGACATCAGCTTACAATTGCAAAGACTGCTTAAAATGCGAGAACACGACCCAAGAGAGTTCCACAAAACCGCCACGAACTATTTCATCGTCGCCTAGATCACTGAGCCCTTATCGCTGTAATGATTATGAATATCTTGTCTGTCTCAAGAGCTGGATACATTTATGTCTCCACAACACCACAGATCCGTTCGCATCTTTATATACTTTGTGCATTTTATTGATCTATAAACGGTTATCTATGATGGTTAATGCCCCATTTGAAAGAAGCAGCTACGTTAACATATCAAAAATTCCATTCGGTGTTACGCATAAAAGAATACCTAAAATTTATAGTTAAGTTAGATGAAAAGCGGCTTTCGTCTGGGGGGTTTTTTTTGGGGGGGGGGGGCTTTTCATATACATCTTAGCATGATTTTTCAATATATGAAAAATATGTATTATAGAGAGTCGATGAATCACAAGGAATGGAAAAAAGGAATGAGTTTGCACGGTATGAGTTCTTTTGTAACAAGTTCGTATTTAAGGCAGTTCGGGCTTTCGGTATCCACATACATTAAACACTACTGTTCTATAAATAGTAGCAAAACATTTTTCCAAAATGATTTTACTTCCAGGATATGTTGTCAATTGGGATGACAGAAGTTTTGGGTCGTACAACTTCTTGAATCGGTTATGAATCTTGCATTCTATCGTGTTTCATGCATTTAGGGTTATCAGTACAGTTTTGGTATATCGGTGTGAGTCGTTGGTAACCAGATACATGTACCTCTGTCCTTTAGAAAAGTGTTCATCAAATAATGCATTCAGAGTAACTGCAATAGAGGAGCAATTAGCAAATGTCGCAGCTGTGCTGAAATCCTTAACCAGTACTTGGTAGTAATATCTGCATATGAATGCTATATTATTATTGGAGTGTTTGAACAATAACGCATTTACCCTGGTATGCCTGTCTTGTTTGCTAGAATTTTAACGTTTTGCTCTGTTTCAGCATTTGCTTTGCTTGGGGAAGGGTGTTTCCAGCAATCTGGGAGTAATTTAGGTTTCACTTTTTCTCGATTTCACCACTCAATCGGGAATGTGTGGTCGGTCTTCAGGTTTAAATTCTTGTTGTGAGGATATCAAAGTATAGCAATGGTTTTCTTGTCCTGGACAGTACGTCCTGGTCCAGTGTAACCTTCGTAACCGTTCAAAGCCAGCTAGTCGTACACGCAACCTCTAACTCATCTTCGTTCACCAAGCCAATTTCTACGCTCACGCTCTGAACTTGCCTTGGTCGGACGGACTGCCATTATTGTTCAAACGCAGCCTCTATACCCGCATGAATATGCATGGCGTATTATCCATTATCTTTCCCAAACGTGCTCTGAGACGGCGTCAGCGATTGGCTGGCATTGTCATTACGTGAGCTTACAGAGGAGGAGGAAGTTGACATTTCTGACTTTGAACAATATTGGCAGCCCGTCCGACCAAGGCAAGTTCGAAGTGGGAACGTAGAAATTGGTTTAGTGTAACGAAGATGCCTCTAACTAGGATTAGTTTTTCAGGGTATTCTTACAGTTACCATATTTACCCCATATGGTGGCGTTTACTTCATTAGACGCCATCGATGCTCATCCGTTAACATCAGAGAAGTGACATATTTGGGCTGATCTGTCATCACAGCTCTCGAGCTAGCGTATCTAATTCCGCTTAATCCGGTGCGATTACTTAGTAGTTTCCGCATAAATAGCTGCAATAAAAGCGCGACTGAGATATCAAGGCTACGTCCTAGTATCCTCCGTATCTAGTCTGAACATGAGGTGCCGAGGGAGGATTTCCTGTTGAGAAATAGGGTTGCTTTTTATTCGCCAGACGTCGTCAATATTTCCCATCTCTTACATATCTCGTCAATCTCATTTTTTTGAATTGAATTGAATTGAATTGAATTGAATTTTTTATTCACCAATCAAATGAAAATGTATATGCAAAAATATGGTGTCAATTATTACAAAAATAGGAGGAAACAATATAATCTACATGCCACGCAAAATAGTGATTGGCGGGAATAAAACCCCAGGGGGCGTGTTTTATCCCGTTACAATGAGGAGACACCCCTCTCTCTCAATCTGTTGTGTAACCGAGGTTTGACTACACAATATGCTGTTACAAAATATATCATA
The DNA here is from genome assembly GCA_036873755.1 of Hanleya hanleyi. Lineage (NCBI taxonomy): Eukaryota > Metazoa > Mollusca > Polyplacophora > Lepidopleurida > Hanleyidae > Hanleya > Hanleya hanleyi. The sequence goes on along the minus strand of JAVTVY010007352.1, from coordinate 41,481 downwards.
CACAGTGGTGTGTTTAAGATGGTACACTTGCATGAAGTGTTTTTGCAGTTATTTATGTTTACATATGTGTACATACATGTGTATGTACATATAGATGTGTAAAAAAAAGCACACGCAAGAGCATATACAGATTCATCCCTTGTGCAAGTCATCAAGAAAGATGACACATATCGGTCCGATAAGGGAGTGTGTGCTGGGTTGAGGATGGGCATTTGAAGAGACTTGCTGTGACACAATTGTCGTAATTCTGTCATTAGTGGTCGATTCTGTATGCCGAGTCGCCAGCTAATGTCGCAATTGCGACAATGGCCTTTGGCACTGCACACATAGTCGCCTGCTAGTGACACAGTTGTGACATTAGCTGTCGACCTGTCAACTGCTAATGAAAATAGACCTATCTATCCAGCATATATCCGACTACATTCACAACAAAAGTTTGCAACAGCATCGCGTACGCAGATCGAGAGTGCTCGCTATACGCTGGTTTTGATAGAGCTGTTCGGAGGTTGAGAAAAGTCACAGTCTCCGCATATATATTCCCACGCCATCAAATTGTATACCTCCTATACTTTCAGATATAGCATCCGATTGCACTGGAATTGAACTCGAAGGGCGCACAATCTGTGCGCATGGCTCTCGGCCAATCAGTATTATCCGCTATAGTAAATGACGCGGAGTGGGCTGACCATGTAACAGTCAAACAAGGCGTTGTACCGCGTGTTGTTGTTTAATAATTTAGCATAAAGCTTGTTACATCTTTCACAAGATATACTGGATGCATTGAAACCACTGATGATTTTCCAATAATAGAGAAGAAAAGCAACTCCGAGTGAGGATGACAATTTCATTCTGTATATTTCGCTATAGTTATAGCATCTTCAGCAGTGATGAAAGTTACTTGTAACTTTGATCACTGCTGAAGATGCTATAACAAATAGCGAAATATACAGTTACTTGTAACTTTGATCACTGCTGAAGATGCTATAACTAATAGCGAAATATACGGTTACTTGTAACTTTGATCACTGCTGAAGATGCTATAACTAATAGGGAAATATACAGTTACTTGTAACTTTGATCATTGCTGAAGATGCTATAACTAATAGCGAAATATACAGAATGAAATAACTTTGATCACTGAAGAAGATGCTATAACTAATAGCGAAATATACAGAATGAAATTGTCATCCCCACTCGGAGTTGCTTTTCTTCTCTATATACTGGATGCATTTCACATATCTCTCGTATGCAGATACATGCACCCTGTGACAATCAAAAAACTATATAGCCCAGGTAAGGATTTAGATTTACCTGATCTTGTCAAGATGACAATTTCCATAAATTCAAGAGCAGCGTGCAATTAATTAGGACCGGATGGAGCACTTGCACATGCCATTTGAAGAATAAAGCAGAATTTTTGTTTTGGAAGTTTGCAAAGTATTTTTTAAATAGGGATAATCACGACTGAATAGTCAACAATAAATGGAAAATAATTATGAATGCGATCTTGGAATGGAGCTCGTGCCATTTGAAGACTAAAGCAAAAAACCAATCTTTAGAAGTTTGCAAAGTAATTTTTTCACGATTGAATAGTCAACAATATATGGAAAATAATTAAGAACACGGTGAAGAGTAAATATTACAAAACTTCTGACACAGACAATATTCGGTAATTTTAGTTGCGCTTTCTTCTGTGAGATGTACTTCATTGAGGACATCTTCGGGGGGAATATAGAAGTCGGCGAATTTGTCTTGATGACTTTGTGTATATCTTCCAATTAAAATCGTACGGCTAATTAAAATGGTGTGTCTTCTCGTTATGAAACTTATTGAAAATCCATGTGTGGCTTAACTTGATTCTTCCTCAAATCTCATATCCCACAGATGCGCTGGCTGACATAACAATTGAATCAGACCGAATCGTATTGATGTCTCAATATTTGTTCTGTAATTGGCAATTTCAACACTTACGCTCCCCCACCGCCCCTCACGCGTGCGTGTGCCGGGCTTTGTTTTCTGCGAAACCCTCAACCCGGATAAGAGTCGAATCTGGATTTTGTAGAGTTGGTCGCGTCTTACTTGATTTTTTTTCTTGCCAAAGAAAGAGGTTTCCTGTTCTCCACAATTGTCGCCGGTTCGAGACAAACCACTCCAGTCAGCATTCCATTCAAGTCAAGCGAAGCAATGCCATCGTTACTGAACCAACACTACCACAATGGGGTTATCAATTATATTTGATGTTTGTTAGCTGTCTGTAATTCATACCAGTGGAACAGATTTATGTTCCACATCTAAAACTCAGAGGTAGGTCCATATAAGATCGTACGTGTCTCATTAAACGCAACAATAAAATGGTGGTGGAAAACGATGCCGGAGTACTGACAATTTCTGACCCCACAGACAAATATACTGACTGCATATTTCAAAAACAAAGAATGATATTTGTCTAATCCCAAACGTAGCACATCTACATGAACCACAATTATATGATTGTCATCCTGAATATATAAGCTTTTCAAAAATATATGTATTGCCCTATAATTACGGGTGTGCAAGTTTTACACAGAAAAGGGTAACATTAGAAGGGTGGTGGAAAACGATGCCGGAGTACTGACAAGAAGCGATATGACTCCACAGACAAATATAATGACTGTATATTTCAAAAACTTCATAAGAACCGAAAGTGATCCCAGGTGATGATTTGTATCCCAGCCACGCTTTTATTGTAGATGTTCATGTGCGCATATTGAATGGCATGACGACACGGCCCTTGTACCGGCTTGAGCGGTATTAGATACAAATATTTCAGAGCGATGAAGTAATCGCCCTATCAAGGCATTTGTTGGTAAATGAACAATGTGACCGCAAGATAGTAGAAACGGCCCAAACGAGGAAGTATTTATTGAATGAAAGTTCGTATTCAGAACATATACTTGTGATGCTCAACGCCGATCTCTCTTCATTCTCCATCATGTTTGCAAGTCACAAAAACTGCAATCACAATGATTGTACAGAGGGCAAGCCTCGGGGACGAAACGTCCTTCAGCAAAATCTCACCATATACAGGCAACAATTAAACGCAACTTTGAAAGGGTGGTGGTAAACGATTGAGTTCATATTTTAATTAACACATGGTTTCACTCTTTTCGTCATCGCGAATCACAAGATTGTAAATAAGTTTTGTATAGCCAGGTAGGTTCATCCTCGCGAACCAGTGTATCGAGCGATCCGTGAGGATTCAGATTTATATGGAATTCTGAATATGGGTAGGCTGTGATGAAGATGGCTATCAACCGATTTCCCCATCTGCTTTGTACAGCTTAAAATTGATTTAGGAAAGATTAGGGTAAGGGAAGTAAAGAGAAAGACTTGTCCAGTTGAGGTTGCAAGAATGGATGCCATCACAAAAGAGTTCGCATATATATGTAGTGAATCGAAATTGGCAGACATTGAAGTAATGATATTCCGAGAGTAGATCGATTATGTATTCTCTAAAACAACCTCGATGAAATTTCCCTCAAGTTGAGTGATTTCAACTTGAGTGGAATCAACTTCACTCAACTTCAGTCAGTTATCAAGTAAAACTTGAGCGAAATTTGAATGAATTTCACTCAAACCTTAGTGAATTTCATGCAAACTTTAGTGAATTTCACTCAAACTTTAGTGAATTTCATTGAAATTTACTCAAATGTGAGTGAAATTCACTCAGCTTGATCGGGATAAATTTCCACATTTACTTGAGTGAACTTTTCACTCAAGGGAGTATGTCCTTCGATTACAATGATATGGAAAATGAATATCATTTTTCGCATATATGCCCCTTGTATTCAAATGACGAAACAGTCTAATTAGCGGTTATTTAAAAAAATACCTGTATTTTCAAGGCGATTGAATTGTTATTTGTGAATTTACATGGTATTCTGAGAAGATCAGAAAAATACGCTTTTGAAAGCACCAAAATGAGAGCAGAATATCTCCATAGTATAGGCCTATACCATCAGTAATATTGATTTTGTGTTAACTGATCAACTCCGCCCACATCTATCTGTTATAAACTGAGAGGAATCATGAACTAATCTGTTCAGTATGAATAGTTATACCCAGAATAAAGATGGCGACGGATACAATTTTATAGAAGTCCATTCTGACTATATTTACAAGCCTTCAGAGAAATACTTTCTGATGAAAAAATATATGACTTCCACAAAATATACGGTTTTCTACAAAATTGTATCCGTCGTCGTCTTTATTCTGGAATTGTTTAAACCCCTTCATACTAATACCTTTCATACCTCAAACTGTCGACACAGTATGAAGAAACGACTCGGCAATCAGCAAGTGGAAAGTCTGCAGAAGAAGCTCACAAAACAACATCTTGACAGTTACTCTCTAAAGTGCGCTTTATGTACAACCTTCGCGTACGATTTAAGATCTTCGAGAATTCGCAAAAATTCAACCGGAAACTTAGGACTTACTAAAAGAACTTGATCAACGCAGAACTGAAACAACGCCAGATTACAACACTCACCAAGAAAATAACAGAAATTGAAAGCCAGCTTACTGAAACATTGTCATAGAGAGAGTTACCTGCTATGTTACGACATCAAATAAATCACAAAGAAACTGAAAACCTGTAAAACCAGCAAACACGACAAACTCAAGAAACTTGGAATAGACCCGGAACAACCTTACCTACCCAGTACCGTCAAGAACCTGTCGTCTAGAGTATTAACAAAAAAGAAACCAGAATTCTCAGCAAAGGGCTGAAGTATAGCATTTTCCCCCACTACCCACTTGTAGGATACCGGTATTCAAGCCGAATCTGAAAACGGAGAAAGTATTTCTCTGAACGCTTGTAAATACAGTCAGAATGGACTTGTACAAAATTTTTATTCTGGAATTAGTTAAACCCCTCCATAGTAGAATATATGAATTAGGCGCTTCTAATATGAATAGTTATACCCAATCTCATTGAAATCAGATCCACTCTGCATGGCGTTAGAGAATCGCTTTCTGGATCTGTTTTAATCAGATTGAATTACACCTATCCGGTATGTTTTGCATGCATTCTCCAGGGGAGCCTATTGAATGTACAGTCTCGGCCACGATGGTCGGTACATTGGTAAAAAAAAATCGAAACTTTGACAGAACATTGTAGTTCTGGAGTGTATCAGACTGATTCACGAGTAATCCATTCGATGGTTCCTCAATCTCCGAAGATTACCTGTTTTCTTTGACTTTGGTAGACAATCTACCTGTACTTGGATTAGAATAGTGGACCATTTCAGACGAAATACCATTATTCTATGCAAATTCCTGGGAACGATGAAAAGAAATGAAAAGCGAAAAGCAAGAGCTTACAAGCACATTGTATAGTCAATCGATATTCGTTGGTATTCTGCGCTTCAACGACGAACGTCTCTTATTGGCATACACCGGCATGATACATGTATCCTATTCAAGAGATTTTGTTGCAAACAAATCGGGCAATACCATGAGGTTCATATGACTGCTAGTCCCGGTTTAAGAGAAATTAGACACAATTTACGAAACATAACGCATACATCTTGCACGCTACGCTCGTATTTTGCTATCAGCATGCGATATGTATCGCCAAATTTGAGAAACTTTGAGTGGAGGCGCTTGATAGTATAGCCATGTTTTATAAGTTTCTGCAATAATGTTTTGTGATGCTGACTAAAATCGTCACAGTTTAGTTTTTGCCACAGAGTGGGTGGCAAAATTAGGAAAATGTATACAAGTAGATGTCGGAAGTACAAAAACACTATATCACACTTAGCCCAGAAGGTGTAAATTACACCTCTAGAGGGTGTAAATGGCTTGTCCCAGGGCTAACACCCTTTTGGGTGTGAATTAACACCTTCTCCGGAAGGTGTAAATTCACACCTTCTCGAAAAGGTGTTAAGTTACACCTTTTTTGCTCACATTACACCTTCCATGGGTGTTCATTCACACCTTCTGCACCTTCCAGACAAATTTATAAGCATATTTTTGGGAGAACCCAGCATCCCATGAGTGTTTATTTACACCTTTTGACCACAACTAAACCTTTCAGTGGTGTTAATTTACACCTTTTCAACAGAATTACACCTTCTTTGGGTGTTCATTCACACCTTTTAGGCAAATTTGAATCATCTAGGGGTGCAAAAATACACCTTCTGGTGATCATTCCATCTTCCAGGGGTGTTGAATCACACCTCATTAGTAAGAATTACACCTTTCATTGGTGTTAATTTACACCTTTTGACCGAGAATACACCCTCTTGGGTGTTTATTTACACCTTTTTGACCAAAATCAAACCTTATAGAGGTGCTAAAATACACCTTCTGGAGACGATTCCATCTTCTAGGGGTGTTAAAACACACCCATCTCGTGAGAATTACACCTCAAAAGGTGTTAATTTGCACCTTTTTTAGTGAGAGTTAGTGGTGTTCGTACCACCCTGTAATGGCTCTTGGTTGAGGTACACAATAAGAAAATTAACACAAAATATATGTATGATATATTTTATCAAGGAAATCACAAAAGCACATTTACGTTGGTCTTTCCATGTTAGCCCTCCCTGATATCATAGTCCACTCTCAATCCCTGGAAGCACAACGTTCAAACGATTAAAAATACAAGCATCCCAACCCAACCTAAATTGAGCACGTTATGTTCATGTCACTTATGTCACTTTCACCCGCCTACAGATATCGTACAACTATGTATATACACACCCCGCCCACTCCGTCTTTACCCCCGACCACTAAAGCACAAAGTTCAAACAATGTAAAGCACAAAGTTCACAAGCAACCCAACCCAAGTTCAGCATGTCCTGTTGCATATGACAGCGACCCCCCCCTCTCCCCCCTCTTCACCTCATCCCATAATACAGGCATCAAACAACTATAATATATACAGAAGAATCTTAACCCTCAAAGCATAAAGGCTTAAATATACAAGCACTCCAATCCAGGTACCGACAAAGAAGTAAAATAAATTGCTCATCCCAAATAATAAATGGGTATCTTGAATATCCTAAATAATAATTGGTTATCTCGGCTCGTATGTGTCAATAACCCTTCAATATATTTTTCACCCTGAATACAGCTAGATGCACATGTATGGGACCGGGAGAGGGGGAAGGGAACAAGTGGTAAAATATTCACATTAATATGTGTCCGAATGCTCATAACATGGATTTTATTAGAAGGCGACAATTTTTGGGACTACTTTCAACAGGACAGCCACCTACTTTGCTCAGTTGTCTGTATTACTCAATGTTAAATGCCATAATAATAGCCTGCTACTTTGGTGAATTGCCACCTACTTGAAAAGTTCATGAAACCCTTACATAAATATGATACAGCGTCATGGTTTAAGAATGTTTTTCTGTACGTGAGAAGTAGCTCTTACTGCTTCTGTAACTTTGTCACCGTCCTGATAACGGTAGGGCTTGGCCTTGTATAGGACAACTTCAAAAAAACGTTTCGAGTTGTCAAGGAGTTATTAACTTTCTCGTTGTAGCGTATATTGAAAAAACCAATATGCGGCGAGCAGGCATTTAAATCCCAGCAGGAGATCCGTCGTATCTAAAAGAGATGGTATCCGCAGTCTCCATATTGAAGTTCCATTTTTATTAACTGGAAATATACACAGAAACAAACAGTAAATTTATGTTTTGAAATGTCAATTTCACAATGTAAATGACACTTATCACCTTATGCATTTAAGTTGGCCCATTTAAGTTCCATTTGTATTAAATGGAAATATAGACAGAAACAATTGGGTATCATATGGAATATCAAAGACGGGTAGACATTACAGGAGAACACGAATCTTTCATACCTTATCATTACGCTCTGGAACATTGTGAAATGCTCCGTCTGTTTTCATATGCTGTAATATCTCGATTTTGGACTTATCGGGTTATCTCAGCCTGGTTCTCGAGGTCCACGAACTCTTCAAAATCAGCATCATACAACTGGAAAATAAATAAATCAAATTCAAGTAAGTGCCGCAAACAATCTATCAGTCAATCTGTGTCATATACCCACAAAACTAAGCCGTACTCTATAAAATAATTAGATTGAAAATTGAAAGATTGAAATTAGTAACCAATCTTTCATCGGATTGAAAATATTCAATCTAATAGATTGAAAACGATAAAATAGATCTGTTTTAGAAAGAAAATTTATTCTAATAGATTGAAATTTTCAATTTAATAGATGGAATATTCAAACCTACAAAAACCATCTTTTTTCAAACTCCCGACCTTAGGGGAACGGCGCTGGTCAGACCACTATATATTATGCCTGCTGTAAACGGTGGACTGAATTAGGCTGATCGTATTATAAAGGCGCACGGTCGATTGTCTAGCCTCGCCAGGGTCCGATCATTTCGGCGGTGTTAATAAATATATACGACTACTCCCCGTAGTTAGACTCAATTAAGTAAAGAACGGACAAGTGAAGTAATTTTCACATTCTTTTCGTGATAGTTCTAGACCTTTTCCCACAATATTGGAGGACACAATAATACATACATAATACATCGATAATATTTCTAAAAATTGAACTATATTTCACGTCAGTAACTTCATTAAATCATTCGTCTGATATAAGCTGTCTGTCCAGAGCCGACTGTATTACTGTATTGTATTTTCTCCAAGTGCCCGTAAAAATCAATAGTTAATCACTACTAAAACACAAGCCTTGTCCGACCTTCCGAACTCACAGAGGCATTTCCGAAAAATATTCAAGCTTACGTTCCGCTATTATCTCATCTGGCCCCGACAAATCGGCCCCGCGGGTCAGATATCAAACTGTGTGCCAACATGAGCCCTATTGTCCCACCGGGGCCATTCCAGGAAGTACCGGTCTGGTCAGGTCCGTATAAACAGCGGTGAGGTTAAGAAGCCTGTTGTTTCAAACATCATATAATTCTGGTTTCATATTAATAAAATTATATGTGTAAATAGTAGGAGTAAATAGTACCTCAAAATATCCCAAGCATATCGTTCCATGGTGATCCAAGTGTTCCACTGGGCATTATTAACGATTCCTATTACATCGTCTACTAAAATTCACTATGCCGCCATATTGGATTCGCATTAAGGCAAATGAACTCCCACTTTTTATGTCAGCTGAGCATTTTGGAGAACATTTTCAACAGTTACGTGTTCGAGATAGTTGCACTCCTATCCAATGAAGATAATACTTACAAATATGTGCGACTATAGTGGGCCAAATCGACACGATTTCGCAAAGTTTGAAACCAGCCTCACCCGAAGAAAATCAAACCGGCCTCCATTTTCTTCCACGTGATCTTTGTACGCATGCGCATTGACTAGTATCATTTATAACCTGGTTCCCGAACACAATGGTATAGGTAACAAGCACCTACATAATCGGGCACCGGGCTAACCAGTTCTGACTCGTTTCTATCTCATTTTGGGGCCTTCTATTGATGACATTTAAATAAAAATTTCTATATTTTTAAGCGCCACTAAGTTGATTAGGTCAAGCAATCTGTCTGAACAGATTATATTAATCAAATTTTGCAAAGTGTATGCTAACATAGCACCGTATTTTTTCGCATATATGATAATTCATCAAAGTTTCGAGCTTGTTTTGTTCTGTTGGCAGAAGTTGAATGAAATACCGTGAGCAAAAGAGAATACTAAATCGAGTCATGTTTACATGTATCTCCCTGCTCCGACCTGGGTTCACAGGGGCAATTATATTGTACAAATATAAAAAAAATGGCATATTTACCTGGAAGGTTACGTCGTTAATGCCAATTAGATCAGCTAAGGTAGCATTCTGTGAAAGGTGATCTTTGAGGTCCGACAGGCTGGGAGTTACAAAAGGTAAAGCGATTTTCTTTCGGTTCTAACCGAACAACAGCAGTTAAGTCGCCATCTCGCAAAAAGTCCACTGTGATGCATAGAACGAGCTACGTGAAAAAAAGGCTGTGCGCAATTTATAGTGATGGAAGTTTGTTTTGAAGTAATATCGCGTAGGCTTATATTGGAAAAGGTGGACAGCATGGGAAGCGAAGCGCTTATTTTCGAATTCACGAACAATAGAAGCGATGCATATCTTGTTAGGCATTGGCAGAATAAACTCAAAAACTAATTGAGCAATGAACCATCACCGATATGTATAGTTTAACCAAAACTTTGCGTTACCGTCAAAGAGATATGAGATAAAGGCAGGCCACTGATTATGATTGTGGTGTGTTCAAAGGGGTCGTTTCCGGACAGGATGCTAATCATTACTGTATCAAGTAATAATTTGTGACGATAATCGCACCATTGTTATTGGGTAACATGCACAGCAAGCTGTCATGATTATCATTTCGAACCGTTTAGTCCATTTCACACCTTCCTGTCTCAGTGGATCAATCAAAGCCTATAATTTGTACAGTTTCCGCTTTATTCACTGCTTATTGGGCAAATCCCCTATTGAAATGAAGTTGAACATCGCTTTATCTGATAGCTAAGCAGTTATCAGCACTGTAGATATCGATCTGATAACTTCTCACATCGGTCGACAAACAACGTGCTCTTGTCGACTTTGCATAATGTACTGTTGATATTAAAAATCCCAGAACGCACCCCCCCTCCCCCCTCCCGCCCTGTAGTCTTGGGCTCAACCTTGATTGAGAACACTAGAGCGGCTGCTCATTTTCATTTTTCTCGTGAAACCGACAGGGAGATTGAATCTTATGGTCTGCAGCTCGTTTTTTTTATAATATTTCCGTTGGAATTTTTGCTCGAATGTTAGACTGGTCAAATTGTCAGATCCATTGATTTAATTTTGTGTAGAAAGCTGACCTGCTTGAAAATTTTGATGGTTTACCGTAAGCATGACAAGGAAATACATTTCCTCAGCATAGAAATTAAGTTCCAAATGTGTATGAAAAATTGAGTATTTACACCTCTTTAACACCTTTCAATAAATTTACACCTTTACGGGTGTAAAATCAGGGTTGGAAAAAATCTTCATACATTTGCACCTTTTCTACACCTTATTTACACCTCCTAAGGGTGTAAACATGAACCCAGAAGATGTAAACGTTTGATTTACACCTTTTTTGCACCTTTTCTACACCTTCTGAGATTAGAGTGTATACCAAGATAAATACTGTAGCATTTTCCTGACAAAAAACAACAATGAAGTTTTATAGTAGGATACAGCTTTAATTAGGCATGGTAATGGTGTCATCAGAAGTATCAGAAATTTTGACCATACCTCATGTATAAAATGGTTACTGCCTTGGGCATGGTGCATGGTGCATTTACTGCCTTGGGCATGGATTTAATCACAGAAGTAAAAAGCTTTGCTGGACAAATAACACTGCATTCCCTTGGTACACACTAAACAGAGGTGTTCTACTTTAGCACACCGAAAGGTGTTCTAATGTAACAGATTCTGGAATAAATAAGAACAGCAGCGAACAAAATTCTTCCAATTAGTCTTATCCTAAACGTCAAACTGTAAAACCGGAACACTATAATCAAAGGTGTTCCAGTTCAGGATTACAACACATACAAGGGAAGTGGGAAGAGGTGCCGACATAGTGACAGAGTCACATGGCTCCACACTATAGTCTTCTGGTTAACCTATTCCAAAGCACATACCAAGAATCTAACGATTTGTGATATGTGTTGTATCTTAGGTACGCTTTTATTGTACCTGTTCATGTGGCAACTTGAATGACATGACCACACGGCCCCTAGCACCGGCATAAGCGGTATTAGATACAAATATAGAGAGCTATGATGGAAATGCTCTGGCAACTCTTATATTGGTAATTGGTGAGCTGTGTCGCTGTGACAACACCAAGACTGTCCCAATAACAGTTTTTGAATGCTCTTTTTGCTTTCTGGAAAAATAAGCGCAGCTGTGTTCAGAATTTTAACATTTTTCATTTAATCGCATTCTATTCACAAATGTTCAAATGGTAATGACACTGCACACCAGGAAACCTATGTTCGTCACTCGTACTCAAGAAAACATATATGAAGAGAACATCAGCGCTAAAATTTGGAACATCAATGCACAAGTTAAGAACATCGCACTGATGGTTATTTATTAACATCGTCTAGAAATATGATACAAGACAACAGATATTGTGGTCATCTCCCATATGCGCCAACCAACCCTGATCTATCATTTCGTTACAGAATCATTCGGGAGGCTCTTTTGAATTAGCACCTTTTCTCAACTAGCGAAAATCTAAATTACCCGTATTGGAATACGTGTACTTGGATCGGGGGGTGGCGTACAAAGGATCAATATGGTGAGAAGATGGTATGTCATCATGTCAATTAAAACGGTCTGTCTGTATCAGTTAACCACATATCGACAATGGTAAGAACACACCATCATCACCATGTGGCCGAAATGGTCTGGTAATACAATACGTCTAGGTAACACTGACACTTAAAGCAAGAAACTCCAATCCATAGGGTCGAAACAGTGTTGAAATACATCCAGGAAACACTGACAACATATTAGCAGAAACCATGTTCTATTAAAGGCTGCAAGATGATAACTAGGAAAATCTGTAGAGGTCTATAATTTCGTATAGAATATACTCCGCAGGAGGATAAGTTTTATTTTTATTTAAAACGCTGAAATATTATTGAGATGTGAAACAGTAACTTAACAAATACTGAACCGTATCAAACGCATCGTTTATAATATGAGTCCTTTGATAGACATTTAGAAGTGGGCGTATATAACACAAGGTTATCCTATAGATAACAACTTCTTCGTTGTGGAGCTGACGATTCGTTGGAGATACTCCAACTCCGGATTAGCTTTGAAAATGTTCGAAGTATCTTCAATGAAACGTGAGCTCCACAACAATAACAAAAAAGTTATCTATATGATAGACTTGTGTTATTATATAAGTATTTAATAAGCGTGTCGCCTGGGAATTGGGACTTTTGTTCAGTAAAATTCACTTGTGTGTCAGGTCTCGTGACGAGTATTCCGGACACCATAGGGGAGAAGAGGTGGGGGACGGGGGTTGAAGGAGATGGTCCATTCACTCCCCCTGGGAGGCCAACTCTTTGGACATAGCTGAATACATAAGGAGATATTTATTGTCATTGAGAAAGTGATCGTTTACACGGTACCTTTCATGTGACTCAATCAATTTTCAGTACTAGGATCTGTGCTATATTAAGATAGTGTAATCCCCAAATAAGCAAAAATACTGTTAATATTAAGAAAGCGTTATCCCAAAATAACGACAAATACTGCATGTTCATGCTGTTTTACGATCAATTTCTAAATGACAAAAACGTATTTGTATTCAGCCATGGGAGCCTTGTCATTACGATCATCAGAGGGGTACTGCACGTTCGCTTTCAAGACTATACCAGTCTACCTCCAATGTCTAAACTACCTCCAGTCCGTGGCTGTCATTCGGGTATTTTTTTATACCTATCAGTTAATTGTCGTAGCCCCCTGATATCTGATCAAACAGTGTAACAACTCGCCTTCCTGTATCGCGTCATTGTTCTGCAATCCACCTGTGTGTCAGGTCTCCTGGCGAGGCTAGTCACCTCTCAGAGGTAGGTAACCTATACTTTGGAATTGGACCAGTCATCTAGTCTAACAACTAGCAGACTGCCGTGATCCAACACAACGTTTCTCAATCAGCCATCTTAAGTTTTCTACCCCGAATTCGAGCAAACCAACATGGATAAATTTCAAATTGCATTTTTCTACCTGAAAGTGATCAAAATTATTTTATTTTAAAAGAACTAATTATTCGATAACTGTGCATTTCTGCGGAGGTAATCGCATCATTGAAAAAAAATCTCGAGTCACAGAATCACAATCGGCCAGGTCGGCTATAGACTAGTATTATGTGCAGTTATAATGTCTGGGACACAAGTGTTACGTTACTTTATTTTACAATAAAATTATATACTCTATCATGTCTCAACACAGGACTCCAAGTACCATTCAGACACTGATTGGAGATGAGTTGATTTGGGATCGGGGCATGGCAGACAAAGGGTCGGTATGGTCAGAAGATGGTATGTCATCATGTCAATTAAAACAGGCTGTCTGTGTCAGTTAACCACACATCGACAATGGTAAGAACACACCATCATTATCATGTGTCCGAAATAGTCTGGAAATACAATACGCCTAGGTAACACTGACACTTAAAGCAGAAACTCCAATCCTGTCATCTTATATTAAAGGCTGCAAGATGACAACTGTTAAAATCTGCAGAGTTCTATAAAATCATGATAACTGTCCAAATCTGCAGAGTTCTATAAAATCATGATAACTGTCCAAATCTGCAGAGTTCTATAACATCATGATAACTCTCCAAATCTGCAGAGTTCTATAAAATCTTGTAGAATGTACCCTGCAGGTTTGTTTTTATTGAAAATTCGAAATATTACTGAGATGTGTCAGAATGTCGTCACATGTATGTCAACTTGACAATACCGGTACTATATAGTTTATCTAACGCCTCGTTAAATTAACGCCTCGTTAATTATATAAGTATTGAATAAGCTTGATGGGGTATGTTGTTCAGTAATTCACTCGCGTGTCAGGTCTCGTGGCGAAAATTCCGGACTCCATGGGGGTGACAGAGGGGTGGGGGTGTGGACGTGGATGGTTCACTCATCTGCTCACCTTCCTTTAAGGTGGTGAAAAATGTCCCAGCAGAACCGGAAACTCTTAGAACCGGTAAATATATCAGACAATGCTGAATGAATCAGCCAAGCTCAATCCCTTATTCTTTTCAGTCATTATCGTGGCGGGTTTTTTTTCTTCAAATGTGATGGCTGCCAAAAATCGCCCTTACAGATCCAGTCAAACAAACTACATGACAAGTATTAGAATATTGAAATCGCGTCAAGGAATCCTACAAAATCAACTGTTTTCATTACACATGTCGAAACAACCATCAATCCGTTTAAAGATCCTTAATTAATCTGTGGTTGTCATTTGAGTTTTTAGATATACTCAATAGTTAATTGTTCAATAAGTGTATGATCACGCCTTCCAGTATCAAAGCATTGTTTTACAATCCACCAGTATGTCAGGTCTCCTGACGAGACTATATTGTGACCTCTACCAGGGAATTCGACCAATCATCTAGTCTGACAACTAGCCGGCTGCCATGGTCCATCGCAACATTTCTCAATCAATCATCTCAAGATGAATCCGATCGAACCAACATGGGTAAATTTTAAATTGCTTTATTTTTGTACCTGAAAGGTTTCAAAAATATTTTATTTTACAAGAAATAATTATTTGATAACTGTGCAGTTCTGCGGAGGTAAATGCATAATTGATAAAAAATCGGGGGCACGGAATCAGAATCGCCCAGGTCGGATATAGACTAGTATCGCATGTGCACTTAAAATGTATGGGACACAACTGTTGTTGAGTTGTAAGATAATAAACTTGATTTTGCAATAAAATTATACACTGTATCATGTCTCAAAACCGGACTCCAAGCAGGCATTCGGAGACTGATTTGAGATGGGATAATTTGGGATCGGGGCGTGGCGTACAAAGGTTCAGTATGGCCAGAAGATGGTATGTCATCATGCCAATTAAAACTGGCTGTCTGTATCAGTTAACCACATATCGACAATGGTAAGAACACACCGTCATGACCATATGGTGGAAGTAGTCTGGAAATTCAATACATCTAGGAAACGCTGACAGTGTAGAAGCAGAAACTCCAATGTATAATAAAGGCTGCAAGATGACAACTGTAAAAATCTGCAGAGTTTTATAAAATCATGATAACTGCAGAGTTCTATAAAATCACGATAACTGTCCAATCTGGTGAATTCTATAAAATCATGATAACTGTCCAATCTGGGGAATTCTATAAAATCATGATAATTGTCCAATCTGGGGAATTCTATAAAATCATGATAACTGCCCAATCTTGGGAATTCTATAAAATCACGACAGCTGTCCACTCTGCGGAATTCTATAAAATCATGATAACTGTCCAATCTGCGGAATTCTATGAAATCATGATAACTGTCCAATCTGCGGAATTCTATAAAATCATGATAACTGTCCAATCTGGGGAATTCTATAAAATCATGTTAACTGTCCAATCTGCGGAATTCTATAAAATCATGATAACTATCCAATCTGGGGAATTCTATAAAATCACGACAGCTGTCCACTCTGTGGAATTCTATAAAATCATGATAACTGTCCAATCTGCGGAATTCTATAAAATCATGATAACTGTCCAATCTGGTGAATTCTATAAAATCATGATAACTGTCCAATCTGGGGAATTCTATAAAATCATGATAACTGTCCAATCTGGGGAATTCTATAAAATCATGATAACTGCCCAATCTGTGGAATTCTATAAAATCATGATAACTGTCCAATCTGCGGAATTCTATAAAATCATGATAACTATCCAATCTGGGGAATTCTATAAAATCACGACAGCTGTCCACTCTGTGGAATTCTATAAAATCATGTTAACTGTCCAATCTGCGGAATTCTATAAAATCATGATAACTATCCAATCTGGGGAATTCTATAAAATCACGACAGCTGTCCACTCTGTGGAATTCTATAAAATCATGATAACTGTCCAATCTGCGGAATTCTATAAAATCATGATAACTGTCCAATCTGCGGAATTCTATAAAATCATGATAACTGTCCAATCTAGGGAATTCTATAAAATCATGATAACTGTCCACTCTGTGGAATTCTATCAAATCATGATAACTGTCCAATCTGGGGAATTCTATAAAATTATGATAACTGTCCAATCTGCGGAATTCTATAAAATCATGATAACTGTCCAATCTGCGGAATTCTATAAAATCATGATAACTGTCCAAATCTGCGGAATTTCATAAAATCATAACTGTCCAAATCTGCAGAATTCTATAAAACCAGGATAACTGTTAACATTTGCAGAGTTCAATAAAATCTTGTATAATGTACCCTACAGGAGGATAGGTTTGTTTTTATTTAAAATTCGAAATATTATTGAGATGTGTCAGAATGTCGTCACATGTATGTCAACTTGGCAGATACTGTAGTTCATCCAACGCCTCATTAATTATATAGGTACCGAATTAGCGTGATGGGGTCTATTGTTCAGTAATTCACTCGCGTGTCAAGTCTCATGGCGAAGATTCCAGACTCCATCACAGGGGTGGGGGTGTGGATGTGGTTGGTCGAATCATCTCCTCGCTTACATTTATGGAGAAAATGTCCTAGCAGGGATAGTAGGTATGAACCGGACACTCTCAGAACCGGACATTCTCAGGCTCCACACAACAGGGGAAAATAACGACATGTATATCAGATATCAGGAATGTATCAGTCGATCTCGATCTGTTATTTCTTTTCAGTCATTCTCGAGACGTTTTTAAAATGAGACAGCTACCAACAATTGGTTTTTGTTTTAACCAGCAAGACATCTTCATGACCAATATTTAAATCGTGTCAAGTAGTCGATGGATGATTCTACAAAATGAAATGTTTTCATTAGAAATGTCTAAATTACAATCAGTCCGTTGGAAAAAACCCTTAATCTGTGTCATTTGTCATCTGAGTATTTGATATACCTAGCAGTTAATTGATTTAGACCCCCACTATGCCAATAACCTTATAATGACACCTTCCTAAATGGAGACATTGTTCGGCAATCCACCTGTGTGTCAGGTCTCGTGGCGAGACAAGTGTGACCTCTCAGAGGGAGGTAACCTGTACTAGGGGATTGGACCAGCTATCTAGTCTGACAACTAGTAGGCTCCCGTGGTCCATCCAAACGTTTCTCAGGCAACCATCTCAAGATTTCTCCCCCGAAATCGTACAAACCAAACAGACTAAATTCAAAAAAAAAATTAACATCAAATAATTATCTGATAACTTTGCAGTTTTGCGGAGATAATTGAAACATTCGAGGGTCAGGCTATCAGAATCGCACATATCAATATTTTATGGGCATATTTATTAAAGTCAGTTATTCGAATGACAGAATCGGTTAACAGTTCAACTTCTCAATGATCTTGGAAAGACAGTCTCGTGTTTTTGTCTTCGAATTCATTATATCATTGGCAATCTACTATATCTGAAAAAAATCCCGCTTGGTTATAGACGTGAACGCATAATAGTCACGCGACGATTGTAGATTCTCATGTTAACTTCGTGAAGTTCCAAACTTGTTAATTTTTTGTTTATTATGTGAATTCAATCGACATTAACCTTCTCGTTTCTCGAGTAGTGCCGAAGTGCGATTAATGGGTTGGTAATCGCAGAATACGATATTATGGTATGATAATCGCACAATATTATAATGTGACATTATAATTGCAGAATATAGTGACATGGTATAGACTTAAGGCCTTTGTGATGGTATCTGTTGTTGCAATCTCAACTTGCATTAACAAGTCCAGACAATATTTTCACGAAATTGCATAGGCCTACCCATGTCGAAGTGGTATAAGATGGCAAGAAAGATATAGATACAAAACTGCCCAACAAGTTTAATATGATAAAACAAATTCTGATACAAGCATCATATATCATATCAGACATTCAGTAACGAGCCGCCGTCTATGAAGTTTCGCGTCCATATCCGAAGTAGCAGTTCAAAAGAATGTTAGCACCCGACTCCAAACGGGCTTTAAAAGACTGATTTGAGATGGGTTAATTAGGAATCGGGGCGTGGGGTACAAATGGTCAATATGGTGAGAAGATGGTATGCCATCGTGCCAATTAAAACAGTGTCTGTATCAGTTAACCACATATCGACAATGGTAAGAACACACCTTCATTACCATATGGCTGAAACAGTGTTGAAATACAATACCTATAGAACTCACTGACAATATATTAGCAGAAATTCCAAACCTGTCATCTTATATTAAAGGATGCAAGATGATAACTTCCAAAATATGCAAAGTTCTAAAAAATGGTGTCGAATGTAAAGGAGGATAATTTTGTTGATAATTATGTCGAAATATTATTGAGATGTCTCACAATATCGTCACAGGTACGTCAACATGACAAATATTGTAGTTTATCTAACGCCTCATTAATTAAATAAGTATTGAGTAAGCGTGTCGCTTGTGAATAGGGTCTTTTGTTCAACAATTTACTTGTCTGCCAGGTCTTATTGCGAAGACTGGTGTGGGACGGAGGCATGTCCAAAAAAGTTAATTACTTCGAAAAATAAGTGAATATCATGACTAAATTTACTGCGATGGTTTTCTAGCCGTCATAAATCTACCGACATGCAAGGATACTGTGGGGTCAATGTGGGGATGATAACATTTTAAAATCAGTGAAAATGTGATTAACCAATCAGTGGTGTAAGAGAGTAGATGCTAGTCCTCAGATCTCTGTGAGTCTGGGGCAAGGTGCGAGTCTCGGCTGTCAACCATCGAAACAAGCGAAAACTCTACGAATATCTCAATATTGAGATCGTGTCAAGGAGCCGGTGAATGATACTACAAAATCAAATGTTTTCATTAGAAATATATAAACTACATTCATCGATCCGTTAAAAGATGCCTTAATTAATCTGCGGTTGTCAGTTGAGTATTTGCTATATCCAGCAGTTGATTGTTTTAGCCTTCTGTGATGTCAATAAGTGTAAATGACGCCTTCCCGTATCGAACAATTGTTCGGCAATCCCCCTGTGTGTCAGGTCTCGTGGCGAGACTATAGTGTGACCTCTCAGGGGAAGGTAACCTATACTAGGGGATTGGACCAGTCATCTAGTCTGACAACTATCAGGCTGTCGTGGTCCATCAAATATCAACCATCTCAAGATTTCTCCCCCGAATCTGAGCAAACCAACATGGGTAAATTTCCAATTGCGTGTATGCGGGTGTTCTTTTTCATGACACTCTTTGTCTTTTTTAAAATTATTTTAGTTAACATCAAATAAACATTGTATAACTATGCACTTTTGCGAACATGATAGCATAATTGAAAAAAAAGTCTGGGATCGCATAGAGTAATATTGTATTTACTTATATATGGAAGCCTGAAGCAGGAGTGGTTTTAGAGGTGAACGCATAACAGTCAGGCGATGATTGTGACTGTTCATGTTAATTTCATGAAGTTCTAATATGAATATTGATTAAGTTTTTAATTACATACGATGTGAATTCAATTTACATTCTTTTAGCTACACGATAAAGAGAGTTTCTCGAGCAATGCACCTCCAACCACGGGTGTTCTCGAAACGAAGATCGAAGATCGAAGACCCCAAAACGAAGACCCTTCCTTAAAAGAGCCCCTCAAGAGGGTCTTCCATCTTCGGTCTTCGTTTTGGTTTTCCCCATAGGGCAATTACCAAAATGAAGACCTTGACGAGGCGATTACTGTAGCCGCGTGTTTTAAATGTCCTGCTATTTTATAACCTGACTTTATTCTCCACGTATACTTGATTGGGAACTGCTGTGAACACAAACAAAAATATCAATTTAAAAAAAAAGATTTAAAATGGGACTAAAACTCCCAGGGGACATTCGTAACTGCCTCCCACAACCTTACGCCCTCCCGGGGAATCACACAGCCCAGAAATCCCAGGGTCTTCGGTTTTGGGTCTTCCTTCTTCGTTTTGGTTTTTCCCCTAAGGCAATTATCAAAACGAAGACCGAAGATGGAAGACCCTCTCGAGGGGCTCTTTTGGGGAAGGTTCTTCGTTTTATGGGTCTTCGGTCTTCGTTTCTAGAACGTTTCTAAAGGGGACACAATAATCACAGAATACGATAATACAGTATGAGAATCATATCCACTCTTGCAATCTCAAATTTCCATGACAAGTTTCAACCATAATTTAAAAAACGAGAAGATGGTATGTCATCATGTCAATTATAGGACCAAGAGTTTTTTTTTATATTTCAAACAAAAAAAAAGAAAGAAAAAAATAGGAAGCTGCGCATCTGAGAACCCCTCGACTCTGGGTCCTGATTAGATAGGCTTCTGGGTCATGGCCATATGGTGTGCCCAGGGATGTTATTCTTGAGATATGTCAGCAATGAGATTTCAAAATGGAGAGTCGAATGGTATTGGAGATATGTATCATTGATGATTTTGCATAAATTAAAGATGGCCACCAAGGCTTCCGCCCAATCAGAAAAGCCGGCTTGGTAATTTATTGAAAGTCTCTTGAGATATCGATCGGACGATGTACCAATGAGGCACAAACTTTCATACTGAACAGTTGAATGGCATCAGAGATATGTACATGTATCATTAATAAAAGATGGCCACCAAGGTTTCCATCCAATCAGAAAAAAACGGTTGGCTAATTTATTGAAAGTCTCTTGATGTATCGATGATTCACCAACTTTCATATTGAACAGTTGAATGGTATCAGAGATATGTACATGTATCATTAATGAGTGCAAAAATTAAAGATGGCCACCAAGGCTTCCACCCAATCAGAAAAGCCGGCTTGGTAATTTATTGA
The DNA here is from genome assembly GCA_036873755.1 of Hanleya hanleyi. Taxonomy (NCBI): domain Eukaryota; kingdom Metazoa; phylum Mollusca; class Polyplacophora; order Lepidopleurida; family Hanleyidae; genus Hanleya; species Hanleya hanleyi. The sequence goes on along the minus strand of JAVTVY010007352.1, from coordinate 19,991 downwards.
AAGTCTCTTGATGTATCGATCGGACGATGTACCAACTTTCATATGGAACAGTTGAATGGTATCAGAGACATGTACATGTATCATTAATAGGCTTCTAGGTGATGACCACATGTGTCGTTCAAGCTTGGTGTTATTTGCATAACAACAAAACTTTGCTCAGGCGGGTTTCCTATTGGAGGGGGAGGTGCATACAAAAGAACAGGACATTTGGGATAGTGAATAAAATACTCTAAATATCAACATTAAATATCAGGTTGGTATCTGTGAACTACAGTGTATATGCCTGACAACATGAAACCACTGAAACAAAGACCCTTTTATCATTGAACAACTAGCATGTCAAATACAATGCACTCTAAAAGTTCATTATCATTAAACCTGTAAAACAGTTTTGGCACAGCTATATAATATCAACAAATAATTTCAATAAAAAATCATGTACATTGAGCACCACTGTTCCATACTTATAAAAATGTGCAAAAGTATATGTGCATATCACAATGGTTTGGGGGTGGTGTTTACAGATGCGGCTCACCAAATCCGGGTACATGTAGGTCACAACATAGATAGGACCAGAATTTTTTTTACCCAAGATCCAGATAGGACGAAGATAAGGGGGATCAAGGATTTTTTTTAGCTGATTTTCCTTGTTGCACCGGTCCGACCCCCTCGATAAATTTTGCATGGTCCCTTATATTACAGACTGCAAGTTATATAAAATCATTATAACTGTCAAAATCGGCAGAGTTCTATCATTTAGAATTTACTCCGCTGGAAGGTAGGTTTGTTTTTAGTTGAAATGTCGTTAAAGGTTATACAAAATGGTCTCAAAATCTGCTACTTTTTTGTGCTAAATTGTTGTAGACTTGTTTTACATTTTTGTATGTTTTCAAAATGCCCAAGGTTGGAAATAGCAGCAGTAAAGTGCGACAATTTCACGCCCCTTTCAAAACGGCGAAAGCTGTGATCGCTTGACCTGTGGCGTCACAACCTGATTACGATCTCGCTCAAATGCATGTAGACTGGACGAGTCTCTATTTCATATGTACTATTGAATAATAATAAAATGATCTTTAATAAATATATTCGTTTGATAAATAAATAAAGAGAAAAAAAAAACTGAAAAAATTATGTTCAAGCATTTCTTAATAGGCAGAGTTACTTCCTCTTGTTTCCCGTTTAAAATACATTATGAAACAGGGGCTGGATCCAGTCTAAAATGCATGTTGTGACGTCAAAATGTCAGCGACATCACGCTAGAACTCCCACAGTTGGGTGAATCTTTCGTAACAAAGCCCGACGTCATAGACTATGACGTTTACGGCGCAATCGTAATCAGGTTGTGACGTCATGCACCAGAGGTCATGACTCCAATACGTTTTCTCCCACATGTGTGCTATTCGTGTCCTAAAACCCACTTCCACGACATTATTCAAGAAAAAAATACTAATTTGTTGTTTGGAACACTACTGGGTATGTTTTAATGCAAAGTAGTATAGAGTCATTTGGTATAACCTTTAATAGATTCGTTTACTTGTTTTAATATGTCGTTAATAAATTCAGTCAACACCCGTCTCGAAAATTAGAGAAGAGCATAAATATAAACATGCCAAATTGAGAAGTCCAATCTGCGCCATTCGTCAACTAAATACATGTACGGCGGGGGTAATATTTATATATAGTACACATCATTATTCATTCTTATATCTGGATTCTTTGAACATATGAGTGGAAGAAAATCTATAATATATCAATAGCAGCTTAGTATCGCTTATATTTGCGGATTTCAAGACATGGATTCTATTAATTTTTAATAGTTCAGTTTCCAAGCCTGTGCGCAATGTTTGATATTTTCAAAGCCTATTGAGATACCAAGATTGAGGCATATGCTACTTGCACGTGTCGCCTTCGTTAACCCGAATTGAATGGTTTAAATGGTATTTAAAATTGCTGGTTAATTTTCTACTACTCAAGTAGAAAATTAACTCATGGGTTATCACACAGAAGGCTCTAATAAATTTCTCGACATTGAACATATATATGCTTTCCCGACATTGTGAGCTATGGGTCAGGAGACCAATAATCGGTACAGCTCCGCCTGTGGCTATCGAAGAATACTTCAAATGAGCCCAGTTGAGAATTTGAGTTACCGGCAATCTTGTTATCGCTGATCTTCAACATGAGGGGAAGTAAAGCCATGTAACTATATCAAACAGTCCGTAAGCATCAGTCAACGTCATTTCGTTATTTCGTTTCAGAATCATTCACGAGGCGTTTCTAAAATGTGGTGACTGCTTTTGCCTTTTCTAAACCAGCAAGAAATGTACATGTCAAATCTTAGAATATTGTAATCCTGTCAGGGAGTCGCTGGATGATTCTACAAAATGAAATGTTTTCATAACAACTGTCTGAACTATCATCAATCCGTTTAAAGAGGCCTTGATCTGTGGCTGTCATTTAAGTATTTGATAAACCCAACAGTTAATTGTTTTAGCCCCCTGCTATGTCAATAATCGTAAAATAACGCTTCCTATATCGAGCCATTGTTTGCCAATCGACCTGTGTGTCAGGTCTCGTGGCCAGACTCGTGTGACCTCTCAGGGGGAGGTAACATATACCAGGGACTGGACCAGTCATCTAGTCCGACAACTAGCAGGCTGCCATCACAAGATTTCTCTCATGAATCCGGGCAAACCAACCAATCAATCAGTCAATCAATCAGTTTATTCCTCAGGCCCGTGCCGGGCATAATAGGTTACATAAGGTATTGCAAATATTACATGGCCGAAGACATAAGGTGAATAAATGAGAGATGGAATACAGTAGATATAGTAATTATAATCCTCAATTATCAGTTCATTGTTGAAGGACCGGTGAAAAAAAACCAGTTACGTTTCTTGTATTCATTTTACAAATTGTGCGCGTCGCCTAATAACACCATTATTGCGATTGGTGAATAAAATTTTATAAACCATAAGAAAGCAAAATGGTACAGTTTTTTTGTTTTTTTGTTTTGAATGTATTAAAGTGCACACAGTCGAATATATAGTGATACTCATCTCCAACAAAAATATGACATTGTGCGCATATTTTTTCTTCAATCGGCGTTTTGTTCCATCTATCCTTTTCTATGGGAAGGGAATGGTTTGGTGTCCTAAAACGTGAAAGTGGAAATAAAAGGTTATCTGGTAATATATCAAAATATTTTTCTATAAAATCGACCCTTTGCTGAACTTTCCATGTCGCTCCTCCAAGTTTGTAAATACTGGTCTTGCAACTTTCTTTTCGTACTTATCGACAGTCACTTACAATTCGGGAATTCGGGAACTATCTCAGATATTACTTACTCCTGCAGGTTGTTAAGGATATCAACATCATACATGGCTTTATTTGCTAGTATGAGGGTGTTTCATTTTTCATTAAAATATTTGCGCTATTCTACGCAAAAGTGTCCAGATTTATTTTATTTAACATCAAATAATTGACATAATCGCAAAATTCGGGGTCACGGAATCATGATCGGATAGAGTACATGTATCGTATGCGTTTATAACCTGTATGGAAGTCAGTTATTTGAATGAGATAATCGGTGAACAGTTCGCAATGACATTGGTAATACAGTTTCGTGTTTCTGTCTTCGAATTCTTTATATCTTTGACAAGTATTAAGCTACTATATCAGAGGAAATTCTGAGTATTTTTAGGCGAGAAATCATAGCAGTCACGTGATGATTGTGTCTCTTCGTGTTAACGTCAAGAAGTTTAACATTGATAATTTCTTTTTGAATTTTCGACATTAAACTATCCGATAAAGAGAGTTTCTCGAGGATTGTCAGAAATGGCGGAATGTGATAAAATGTGTTCATAATCGTCCAATACGATAAGATAGCATGACAATCGCAGAATAAAGCGAACATCGTAGAAGATTAAGGCCTTTGTGATGGCATCTATTCTTGCAATCTCTTGTCCAGACAATCATTCACACGAAATTGCATACCCATGTTTAAGTTGTATAAGATGGCGCAAAAGATACAAAACTACCTAACAAGTTTAATATAATAAAGTCATTCCCAAACAAGCGTCAGAGCCGACATTCAGTAACCAGCCGCCGTCCACGAAGAAGTTCCGCGTCCATAAACGGAAGTACCATTTCATAAGATTGTTAGCACCGGACATCAAGCAGGTTTGAAGATACTGATTTGAGATGGGCTAATTTGAGATCGGGGCGTGGCAAACAAAGGGTCAATATGGCGAGAAGATGGTATGTCATCGTGTCAATTAAATTAGAGTGCCTGTATCCGTTAACCACAGATCGACAATTGCCATATGGCCGGAACAGTACGTAGCTACTCTTGAAATACAATACATCTAGGAAACACTGACAATATAGTAGCATATTCTCCAATCCTGTCAGCTTCTAGATCTAATATAGGATGCAAGATGATAACTGTCAAAAATCTGCAGAGTTTGATAAAATCGTGTAAAATGTTCTCTGCGGGAGGGGATAGGTTTGTTTTTATTTAAAATGTCGAAATATTATTGGGATGTGCCATAATGCCTGTAGGTTAATTAGATAAACACGGTAGTTTATCTTATGCCTCATTAATTATATAGGTATTGAATAAGCGTGTCGCTTCTTTTGTTCAGCAATTCATTTGCGTGTCAGGTCTCGTGGCGACGATTGATGATTCCACGGGGTTGAAAGGTTGGGGGCGCCTTTTTGGACATTGTTCTAAGCGGCATCGTCATTCGGGTAACAAGGACTAGCGTTGATGACTGACACAGAAAATATAGGCTGGCACAGGTTCAAGTCTCAGCCGTCAACAGAGAGAATCAGTTTTTTCTTTGCAAGAGTTTCTTTACCAACAGTTGGCAGTAGCTTATTTCGCTTTCAATTTCCCGTAAAACAATACATCTTATTGGCGAGCGGAAAGAGAATTTGTGCAAATTGAATTCTCCCAGTTGATCTGCTATGCTTGATTTCACAAAATCAAGTGAAAGATTACCACGAAGTAATCGCAGAACACATCACACAAATTCATCAACAATGTTTTCCCGAAATTATGCGCCATGAAGTAGAACCCTATACGAAATGAAGTGATTTCATCAGCAATGTCTTAACTACCATTAATCGGTTAGAAGAATGCTGATGCTGTCATTGGTGTCTTTCATTATTACACCAGTTTGATTTTTTGGTCTACATTAGATTCATTATGTTCTTTTCCAATCTAATAGAGTGAAAATAATTCCATTCGAACCGAAAGATTGACATTTTAATCTGTGACGATCAGATCTTGTCCTTCCAATCGTTTAATATTAAATGTCAAACTTTCGGTTTGACTGAAATTATTTTCAATCTATTAGATTGAAAAAGAACAGAATGAATGTAATGTAGAAAGAAAATTCAATAAAATAGATCCTATTAAACTATAATTTTCAATCTATTTGGTTTTCATTCGGAATAGATTGGTCACTAATTCTAATATAATTATTTAAGAGAGTATGCCCAGCAGTTGTTTTAGCCCCTGCTATGTCAAATAGTGTACAATAACGCCTTCATAAGTGGGCTATTGTATCGCAATCCACCTGTGTGTCAGATCTCGTGGTGAGAGTGTGAACTATCAGGACATTGTAACATCATTTGGCAAGTTCTCGGGACTTTAAGGGCAATATAGTCCCTCAAAGGACATGGACTCCATTAAAACTCCCTAAATGAGAACGTCACCGGAACTGTATCGTTTGCAAAGTTTAAACCCGCGATAGTAAAAAATGCATATACTTTCCTTCTTCTTGGAGAATTTTCGCTGACAAATGGTTATCAAATCAATTGGACCAAAAATACTCATAATTGTTTCAACTCTATATGTTTACATCTGTGTCAGTGTGTGTGTGAGGTGGCGGTAGAGGAGGGGCATGTCGAATTGCATGACTATCCGAGCACAAAGCACCATGGGTAAATTCCAAGTGGTTTGTCGTTTTAATTGAAATTTTGGACATTTTTGTGTGAAGCACCCATATGTAGGCCTATAAATACGTGAGCGTGTAAGTCACTCCCTTCAGCTGATTGTGTCTGTCCATGCAAACACCATGACGTTTTAACATGGAGATTGGTTCATTTCTTTTAATAGATCGTGTATAGATTCAGTCAACGTCTGAATCCGTCTAAAACATTAGAGAAAAGCAGAAATATAAAGATGTCTCCGTCTTCGCGAATATTGTGAAATCATATATCTGCGCCGAACTAAAAGTTGGCGTTAACTCGTTCAGAACGTGATTTTTTTGAGTATGTACCGGTGGGAGGGGTATACTATGGTGGAAATACACATCATTATTTTATATCATTTTCTGATATCTGGGTTATTTGAACATACGATTTGAAAAACATCACTTATAGATCAATAGCAGCTAATTAACAAAGCTACTTTGAATGTGGTGAATAAAAGATTTAAATGTATGTCGGATTTGTAGTCTTCAAATAAACCAACGTCGTGTAAAGCAATTTTTAGTTATTCTCATTGTCTGTTCACCTGTGAGAATTCAAGAATCCCAGCAACTTTTTTTCACAATCTAAAAAGTTGAGCAGTAAAGCGTTCAATTAAAACGACGTATTATTGCTTATATTTGCAGATTTCAAGATATGAAGTCTATTAATTTTTAATAGTTCAGTTTCCAAGTCTGTGCGCAATGCCTGACGTTTTCAAAGCCTATTGAGAGACCAAGGTTGAGATAAATGCTACTTGCACGTGTCGCATTCGTTAACATGAATCGAATGGTTTAAAAGGTATTTATTATTGCTGGTTAAGTTTTCTACTACTTCGTAGTACGAATGTTTTACTCAATAGAGATGCCAGCGCTAACCCGCGTTCAGTCGTCTTTGTTCGTGCCGTACGCATCAGCAGTCACCCGGTCTAGGCGCGGTTACAAAACAGGTGGTCATCTCGCCTGATATTTCATTCATAAAATTTTTCTATTGAGTCGCGTGTTCTATTCACTCTCATCTCATTCATGTTTCTGAAAAATACTACACACTACGCTAAACTTCCTGTAAGCTTTTTCTTAACTAAATTACAGCGGAGATCTTGTTTCCATCCATTTTACCTGGACAAATAAAAAAATAAATAAAAAAACCGTGTTACGCTCAGCTATCATAAATTATTTAACTTCGGCTTATAATTGTGAATGTGATTAACGCAAAGAAAACAGAAGGGACTGCTGAGAAATCGTTCCGATCAACGACCAATCACAGCATGGGTCTGACACCGCAAACATACCGTCACAACAAATGGGCGAGTTTCCATTTGCCAAACGCAGCGGTCACATGGTGTGTTTATACTGGTGACAGGCACGTTCACGGTGTGGAATCTTGGATGCAGGACATCGCCTATATATTGAATGCCATTGCCACTTGTCTTCAATCTGAACTACATCTTCATCAGAGATAGGTTAAAAAACGGGAGAATATTTCATCATAGTAGAGAACGGGAGAATATTTCAACGTCTCACAATTTCAAACACAGGTAAGCGTATGTCTTTTTTCGTCTTAGTTCTTTTAAACCTCAATTAGATTCCAAATATATATTGAAACTGAAATTCATTTTTCCGTTTCTCTCTTTGCTTAGCTAAATGAAAAAAAAGATTTATCCATTAATTTGTTAATTTCAATTTTTTGTCATGTCAACGTTACGTCGCATTTATTTTCGGATACATGCATGGGCATTCGTCTTAATTCTTTTAAACCTCAATTAGATTCCAAATATATATTGAAACTGAAATTCATTTTTCCATTTCTCTCTTTGCTTAGCTAAATGAAAAAAACAACATTTATCCATTAATTTGTTAATTTCAATTATGTCTATGTCAACGTTACGTCGCATTTATTTTCGGATACATGCATGGGCAACCAAATGTTTTGCTTACCTAGTTTATTGACGAACTTTTTTGTTTCGTATCTCTTTCAGCCTCACAGAAGTCGGCATTTCAGAAAGTGTCTTGCATTTCGACCAGCGAATCCAAATATTCTTGAAGCAGACTTTTGCGAATACACAACGGCGAGAAGCATGATTCTTGCTGACGTGTTCCCAGTATTTTGTCCTCAAGTTTTGGTTCCGTCTTCTCACTCGTCCTGGTCAAGATTCAATCGTCCTGACTTTAGACAACCAAAGATGTCCCTGAGCCCAGAAAAGCAACGGTTTAACTTGGATAACGTCCCAAAGCCATTTTCCAGCTTTCCACCGGTTTCGAGTCCGCTGAAAAATTTGCCATTCCCGGCGAATTTCTTTGACAGAAATCGTTTACCTGTCGCGAACGAAACTAGGATGTTCCCAGTGTCGGGCAGAATGCCGACAGGACATATAGGGATGGCACGATCACAAGATATCGCGCTTTTCCGACCAGGAGCGCTAAAGCGGGGACAGGAAGTTGCAGACCGGAGTTGTAGCAGTGGTTTGTTTCCCGTGGAAAAACGACACTTTCGGAAACTGAATGAGAGAAAGAACGAAGGACTCGGAGAGATGAAAGCATATCGTAAGCACGGTTTTGGACACAGTAAGAAGCTATACACTTGCCCTCAGTGCAAGTACGTGACGGATCGGAAAAATAATCTGAAGCGACACATAACGACAATGCACCAGGATTGTTCCAAAGTCTTAGAATGTTGTGGGATGGTGTTTCGAAGCAAAGCCTCTCTCCGCGATCACGTGAGTTTATTTCATCGTTCGGGTTATCGATGTCAGTATTGCGGCAGGAACTTTTGCAGAAAGGCCCTGCTTCGGCGACACCTTACCGTTCACAGCGGACAAAAGGACTTCACCTGTCCGCAATGCGGTTACGCCACGAGCCATAAAAGCAATCTGGAAAGACACCGTAAAATACATGGAAGGAAATACCCGCTTAACATCAGTGAGGCATTCGAGGACACGTGCTGCAGCAACGACGGACAATTTCTGACCGTTTCGTCTTCGAGTGACAGTTCACCGTCCCCAGGGACGAGCCCCGAGCAGAGTCCGAGGATGGATACACATTCGTGCAATCACGACTTCTTAAGCAGGTGGTCGGAGAGTGCTAACATTGGAGATAGCCCGTCTGGGAACTCATCACCGAGATGTAGACGGGGGATATTATCGGACAGAATTCGAGAGACACACGGTAAACCTTCAGTAGCACATTTAAATACAACTGACTCGAGAGACTTTTTAAAAGAACCAGAGAATCTACAAATTCCCCAGCGAGCAAATTTCTCTGAAGTAAACAATGAAAATGGGCGTGGTGAAGAAAACTTTAATTCCGTAACTGTGTTAGCCGAACCCGGAACCGGATCGTCTAAAATTGACATTTCCCCGGTGTCATCGGTATTAGCTAAAGAAGAAAGTCGTCAAATTCGTCGAAAATCCATTTGTCGAATGTTCCTGAAGCCTTATAAATGCTACGAATGTTCGACAGTGTTTTCCCACCAAAAGGAACTGAATTTCCACGAGTGCAATCCTAAAAGAAACTTTGTTCTGTTGCCTCCAATCTCCGTCACTGAACGAAGAACGCAACAGTCGGCCACTAAAATCAATCCGACAGCGATATCGGACTCGTTGAACGTATATTGTGAACTGAATTCGAGGGCGGATTTGAAAGTGTCAAATCTGATTTGTGAGGATGAGTTGATTGTCGAGAATTCTCATGTACTCCCAGGCACATTTCCGTTGTTGCCCCCGAAAAAGAGGCATCTGGATGGTAAGGACTAGTCACATAGATATGTGCTCTATCCCATGTGGACTAGTAAACTGTTTTGAGTACTTCGTTCATGTAATTGTTTTCTTCAATTTACAAGTCTTTTATATACAGAGTATAGAATCGAAATACAAGTTATCTGATGAACGGTTGCAGTGCTGGATATATATATAAATTACTGGTATTTGACTTAATTATTCATTGGCGATTGACGATCGGCCTCCGACGTCAGATCATGCGCTAGATATCAGCTTCTTCGTGTTATGTAGAAGTGGGTTTCATTTATTATCGGGGCATCTTGCTGCGAATCGTGAGTATGTATGAAAATATGCATCTGTAAATAAATATTTGTATATAAATATAAGAAACATTTTTAATCCTGGTTTGCATCTTTGATATATATTTTCGTATTGAATTATTATCTATTTGGATCATAATTATATCCATTTCCGTTTAGTCTTAGCTTCACGTTCTTATGCTGAAAAGAACACATAAAACAAACAGGAACGAATAGCACCTTTCAACCTTTCGAGATCGATGTATTGGAGGTGAGCTTTTGCGGATATATCGGCACCTGAAGAAGCAGATTTATCTACGAAAGCTCATGTCCAATGAATCGAGTTAGTCTCCTCTCCAGAAAGTTTCCTTTTTTTTGTTCCTGCTATGCTGAAAAATATCTCTCATGAAATATAATTAACAAATATTGAAGATGTAATTAGTAAAAAGGGCATCGTAATTATCCAAATTGGACATTAATATAGTTCATATTAGTATATTCCCGTCAGCGTTAGCTTTTAGCGCAGCATTATATTGACCTTGATTTGAACGCGATGCAATCGCGGTCAATGTTAGGTTATTTCTGTCCTGTACTGTAGTGTCGCTTGAATAAGACTTTGATCGACTGTGGACGCCGAAATTCCTTATGAACGACGGCTGGCTACTGAATGTCGGATCTGACGTTTGTATTTCCATCATTAAACATGGAAACGAAGGATATAACCAAACGGATTCCATACAGAATCAAATCGTTACCACGTGAAAATTATTCATGATTTGGGTTCTAGAGCAAAGGACGTAGTGCGTTTAGGCGATGATTCGGCCCCAGTTAGGTGCAGTGAAGTGTCGAATATAAATATTTTTTTATTGTTATACGGTACAACATTTTTTTCTTCTAAATAGTCAGAATAATTGCACAGTGAGTCTCGTGATTCTGGAATAATAGTATCCTGGGCCGCGAGGTAGTGCATTCATGTAAAAATGAGTTTGAGGTGATATGCCTATTTCTTCGCAGATAAGTGTCCTATCATAAGACTTCCATCAACCAATCAATATGACAGAACGATGGAATTCCATAGAATTTCCGATGCATGATGAAAGAATACACTATGAGGATTCGTATGATACCCAACTTTGCGTGTCTTTTAGAATTTTCTTTCGTTTCGAGAGGGTGAATTCTCCTTATAGCCTATATATATACCCGCTGTATACCACATATCGGTAGTGTTTCATTTCTTTATTTTTCTAGAGTATATGATTAATAAGCCATTAATTTGTGAGGGCCTCAGCGCGGTTTCATTAACGAAATCCCGTCGTAAAAGTCTGTTTATTTTAATAAGTCGTCTACTGTGAAACTGTTAAGACATCAACGGTTGGCTCCACATAAGTTTTCTTTCTTCGCAGCGTGTAAAACAAACTGGAATCTACAAAGGCTACCATAATTTACGTCGTGATACTTACGATCGATGGCGTTTAATATAACCTTTTAATTCTCTCTGAATAAATCGCCATAATACTTGTTTCATGTACCGGGCTCCAATAGCATTGGATGGCGTCGTTGCTGTTCTCTGGGAGAAAGGTCAGTTAGGCCGTATAATGTCAAAAAGTCGGTATATTGGTGTATCGAATCCTAATAATCCTTTGCCGTTTACGTACAATATGATGAAGCCTGCCATCCCTTTTTCCGATACACACTTCGAGCGGGTCACAGGCACAGATTTCTATTTACCATTTTTAGTTCTACTTGCTATTTTTCCTGGATGGATCTGAATGTACGAGAAGTCATCTTAGCAATCTTTTCTTTGTGTTTTCTTTTCTTTGTGTTATAAAGCGCTTGTAAATCCATTATATGAAAAAGAAACACATGGAATATAAAGAAAGCACCAGAAGCGGCTCCAGAACTGCTATTTCAATCAAAACTCTAACGCCATCTGGCCTTGGAAATTCGGGGTGTACCGCAGTCCGGGGACAGCTCTCCCCCTCCCCACCCCACCTCCCCCCGCTACCGTAAATATATCGTCCTTTCCTTGTGAATAGGCAGGTGAAACACAGTGTACCGTTAGTTCAGTCTTTGCTAGAATATGTGGAAAACTAGATAGGACCGCTTCATTTACGACATATCCAAAAAGGCATTTATTCTAGGTCCGATTTTCCAAACCATCATTTCTGCGGAAAAAGCTATGTCGTTTTTTTTCGCCCCGAGACAGTGACTGGTGGTGAGACAACCCTGCTTGGAGGTTGATACCTACATAATAGGAAGGCCAGCCATTTCACCTTTCTGGCCCTTTTTCCACTCTGAATTCTGGGTACCCTTAAGCTTTGTCTCTTTCTCTTCACCGATAACATCAAAACGTGTTGAATATTTGCACGAGAGACTAGTCAAAATCGTCATTTTTAGCTCATGGGTGAAAATATAGGAAAAAGAGACAACGCTTTCGACAACGACGATTAAGAGAGGAAGACAATAAGGAAAAGAAAAACGATGGCTTACAAATTGTGTTCTAATTTTGTGATTCTGTTTCCTAAAACTGAGTTTGGTGAATTTGGATAAAGAGGTTGTAGCAATTCCTCGTTAATAACTTATAAAGTTATCATCTAAAGCATATGAACTTTCATGTTTCTAAAATATACTTTTCAAACTAATAACAAATCTTAATTTTTAAATTCGACCTGGAGGGTGTTTAAAACAGAAACAGAGGTGCCTCAGAAGCGGTATTCCCCAATTTATTCACTGGTTTCCCAGACAAAATATTCTCCATGAGCATATTATTGCTTGTTAATATGTGTCAAGGAAGTTGATATAACTGCTCTCTGTACACATTTGGAAAAGACGCCAAATAGCAGGCGACAGGTCCCATATTCAATACTCCCCACAACCACCGTGGATCGGCGATACGCAGTACTGTGGATCGGTGATACGCAGTAATGTGGATCCGCGATACGCAGTACTGTGGATCGGCGATACGCAGTACTGTGGATCGGCGATACGCAGTACTGTGGATCATCGGTACGCAGTACTGTTGATCAGCGATACGCAGTACTGTGGATCAGCGATACGCAGTACTGTGGATCAGCGATACGCAGTACTGTGGATCAGCGATACGCAGTACTGTGGATCAGCGATACGCAGTACTGTGGATCAGCGATACGCAGTACTGTGGATCAAAGATACGCAGTGCTGTAGACCAGCGATACGCAGTACTGTTGATCAGCGATACGCAGTACTGTGGATCAGCGATACCCGGTACTGTGGATCAGCGATACAGAATACTGTGGTAAAAATGCACATCCACATAAAATTGTGTACCAGTGATCCACATACTGTGTATGTACTATACACAAAATGTGTACGAGTGGTACACAATTTAATGTGGATGTGCACAACTGTACACAGTAGTTTTTAGGGAGTAGTCAGCCGTCGTCCATTAATTAATTTCCGCGTCAATAGACGAAAGACCTATTTCGGGAGATGGTCAGCATCAATTCCAAACGTGTATGAACAAGCGCTGGATGAGCGCAAAGACCTCCGTCGAGGCAACATGGTCCATAGGGGAATACATCACTGAATAACATAGGGCCGGATGCCAAGCTCAATTTTGCATTTGTTGGACGTTAACTTCACCAATGGTAATTAACCTGAGATTGAGGGTTCCCCACTAGCCTGTCCAGCTAGGGATCTGGAAGTCACATTTCCCGCAAACAATTTTTGTTTGATTTCACGTGCTTGAAATATTGGGGTATGGAATAGAGTATATTGATGGAAAACCTGGAATACTGCTTGAGACATTAGGCCCCTTCCCACCCACACCTCCCCCCGAGAGGACGCCCCCACCCAAATCAACACGTTAGCGGCATAAATGAGACCCTGTGTTCCTAGTTTTACCAACTTGCTTGTGATTTTGTGCTATAGGCCCGACACATCAACACTTTATATTTTATATGTGTACAGTATAGCATCCTCATTGGTAGAATCCTCTACAAAACACGTCTGATTTTACCGACACTCCGTTCTGATCTGTCTCAGCATCATGTGATGGTGATTCAATGAGCTCGGAATAATTTTGTATACTGGTGTTACAGGTCACCTTCACCATAATGTATCAATTACCATGGACTTGTACATGTATCACATTCATATTGAATGGTGATGGCTGATGAGAATATTGCCCATATGGAACAAATGGCTGGATTCCAGCAAATAAAAAGTTCATGTTAATCAAAAACAACATACAATTAATAATACTATCAAATAATTATGTATATCCTTGTCGACATCAATATAATACAGACAATATTATGACTGAATCATGGTAACAGATATTCAAGGGTATATATGTCTACACTAAACTGAAGGAGACCCATCATGCATATTATATTATGTTGTAAAACTTCACTTGCTAATCTCGATTATATTGCTTATTGTGAAAATAAATGAAGTTATGAAAATAAATTTAGTATGATTGCTCATTACCCTCAAATTAGAAATATCTTCAGCAGCTAAAGTTAAGCCAATCCTTTGATGATATTTGTGGAGCATGCTGCAGGACTTCAACTTTCATGAATCGGATATTATCCACACATTCCCATTCTACATGATATTTTTGCCATAGCACCGATAAACTAGATCCCTTCATTTATGTGGTCTAGATCCAGGAGCTATTGGGAGCTGCAGGTTTTGTAAAAGTTAGATCCAATTATTCTGAGAGAAGGAATGAAGTCCGGCATGGTTGTTTTAAGTTAGAACTGGGCATCCTTGAAAATGTCTGACCGATTGACACATGTATCACTCTGCCGGTGGTCATTACATGCGTAATGTTTATTTCCTGAGGAATCAGCTGATATCCAATGTGTGTGGGGGTTGTGGCCAATCACTGGCTCTGATTTTCACCACCTCTGTCATTCCACACCTTTCTGACACAGCTGAACCAATCAATAGTCTGTTTTGGTTTTTCCATTTCATCCAGTACATCCATTGTGTAACAGTCCTGTTGCATCTGATATCAGAAGTGCGGAATCCATGACCTGCAAGTTGGAATCAATTGTATACATATTTAATATCAAAACTCACTTCATTGAAAATATTGATGGCCTTCATTATATTTCATTCTTTCGTCATACACAACAAGATGAAATCCATCATACCAGTTCGCACCTTTCATACGTGTACTTAATAGAACTGGAACCTGACCATGTTACAAGAATTTGCAAAAGTATGAAATGAGAACTCAGTACTATGAGAACTTAATCCAATCTATGAGTGATCAATAATATGAATTCTGAAGAACGATGATGGATCTTGACCACTGGTTGGATTGGAGTTCATGTTAGTGGCATGAGCATGATAATAATCCAGTATATCATAATCTAGAACAGGATTGTTTATATCAGTAACTTCTCTATGGAGCAATATTTTGACAAACGAAAATTAGATGACAAAAGAGAATATGTATACTGTGTTTGTGGAATATTTCTGCCTCCCCAATGGAAGGCGAAATTTGAATGAATGGTCTGTGTTGTCAGTGTGTCTAATGTCCCCCTTGCAAAGACAAGAAATTTTTCTATGTAATTTATTATTTATTGATTTTCTTTTTGTCTAATTGTCTTCTGTTCAAGTCATTTGGCATCCGTAAAACCTGAAATGTATATCATGATCTCCTTATTTCATCTAGTGATAGTATCTGTTTGGTTCCAGATCACGGGGCTGAACAAAGCATGTGAAATGTGATCGTATGGCAAATAAATGCCCAAGGCTTAAAACTAAAAAAAAAAAAAAAAAAATTGGGAAAGGTTCCATCCATGCTATCAGTCAAAAATCTCTATAATGTAGGCCTACATGTGGAATGTAGACACTCCTTTGTTTCAGCTACAATTCAGAATAAGTTTTCAGAATATTATCAGGTTTTAACAAGCAAGTTATTCTTCATCAACAAGTGTCACAGCACACAATGCGGATGTCACTAAACTGTTGGGGTAAATGAAAAGAAAAGTATATGTATATTATTTATCAGCTTTATTAAATAAGTTTACAGACTCACGCAGGTAGATCAATTTGGTGCTTCTGCAAAATCAAACCATTATTCAACTGCCAAATGGCAAGATAAAATAGCCCCCCCCCCCCTCGGAAATTAGGAAATATAATTTATCAGCAAAATTTAGAATAACTGTTTTTAAACAACCAGGCTGGTGGAAATCATCAACTGAAAGAAAAAAGTATCAGAAAAATCAGGGCATCGTCGATTGTGCTGTTGTCTTCCAGTCAGTTTGATACGCAACAACAACAACTTGGGCTATTTGGTTGGCGTCGACATAAGTCATCAGCCGACAAATACTTTACCGACAAATACTTTACGATATATAGAAATGACGGGTGGTGTACTATGAATCATTGAGTTGTAATGACATCAAATGGCGACAATAAACTTACCAGAAAAACGGCAAAAAATCGCATTGTCCATCTGGAGGGCCGCCATGTTAAATCTCCCGGTGGATGGGAGGTGGAACCCTACAGAAGCAAGGCCCATTGAAATGCATTGCAATGGGGAACCCCATTATTTCAATTGTGTCCAACAAAAGTGCGTCAAAATTTCGTCGGGAACCATGACAATCCCTATTGGAAATCCTATGAGTCGTGGGTTCCCCATATGACAATTATTTGGCGGGAGATTTCACGTTGCGCTCCTAGACCTCCGTCTGATCGACGGAGGTAAAAACACACAAGATGGCTTCCTACAAGAGAAGCGATCCACAGCTTTCGATAATGTCTGCAAGACCCGGTGATGTTCATCATCATTGATCATTGTTCTTTATCTAAATGCATGTCCAAGTCGTTTTCCAGAGTATATGTCTCAGTCACGATTTGATTCTGTGTGTTAATGCGAACACAATGGAGATGTAAAACACATGATATTCAACAGACCCGGGTTAAGCATAATTAGATGTATGGCTCCACGTTTACGTTCGTATTTTGTCGTTAGTAAACGATATCTATCAGAGAATTTCAGAAAATTTGAATGAATGCGTTTGATCTTATAACCTTGTTAGATAAGAATCTGCAATGATATTCTTTGACGTTGATTGAATGTCCATGGTCCAGCACAGTCTATATCAGGCGTGATATACATCGTATGCAGGTCCTTCTGAAACTTCTTAATTTTCGTGCAAAAAAAACAAACTTTTCTTCAAAAACTATCAGCCCACCATACCTTCAACTTCAAATTTATTTTCACTATGGTCATTTTCTGTAAATATGTACAGGCATTTATACATGTGGCCGTTTCCAGAATACACCGATAATCAGATACGTTCACAATTCATATAATGCGATGTACAATTAATCACATCTTTACAATTATCATAATGCGGTATACCAGTAATCCTAAATATAAATCACATAATGCGACAATTATGATTCTATAACACTTACACATATTACACACTGATAACCGTGCAATTAGTAGACGATTTAGCACGGTTAAGAACTTTGTGACGTATGAAATCTACACCCGTGATCTTGACACGCACAGGTGTTCACTCGGGAGAATCCATTTCACAGGGCGGGTGATAAATGGCAGGACAAATTCTCGTCTGCCTATACAATCCAATAAACAAATAGAATGGATACCCTGCAAGTAGGAACTTTAGTTTATTTTAAAGGCAGAAAATGTATAATCGCAAATATTTACAAACCAACTGGGACATACGAGTGTTACACAATAAGAAACAGATCAACAGGAGAAACAAGACGTGCTTTCAGATACGAGTTATCTAGAGAAGCGGAGATCGAAGACTTTTTGCGAGACTCAGATGATGAATCTCTTCTTGCTGTTTTAAATGCAGACACAATACGAGTGTGATCAGCTGAACAAAGGTAGATTTTTCTCCACTGACGATGAGAAATTAAGAGATCTGGCTAACAAACTAAATAAACCAGGGACCGACCGGCAAACGAAATGGAGAATACGGATATTTAAAGGTATTAAATTCGTTTTATATTCTTAGTAAAGACGTAAATTTCTGTCTCAAGTTTAACTGTTGGTCTCATCGTTAAATTGATTAGGAATGACACACAAATAGGCTTGTATGCATGTATCTTTCACACAGTCTCAGGTGGCAGGAAGACTGCGCCCCCTTCTGAGAGACCACATAAACTCGTCCATTGATATTGGCACGTTGCCAACTGAAACGGAATGCACATTTCAAGAAAGGGAAGAAAGGTTGTGAACGTTTGCCATACTTTTCCAATCTTTCATGGTAATCTTTTTTGATAATCAATTTGAGTAGTGCAATAGAATAGAAATAATGTTTTCATAGGCGTGCTAAATCGTTATTTCACGCACGGTTAGTGTGGAAAAGTTTATAAATTTTAGGGCGCTGGCTTCGCATTTGCCCTAAAATATAAACTTTCCCACATTAACCGTGCGTAAAAAACGATTTAGCACGCCTATGAAAACATTATTTCCTGAATATCATATGTCTGTGTAGAATTTACCCACTGCTGGTTATTTATTTGGGGAAAATGATAAAACATGTGCAATGAAAATACTTAGGCGTTTCAGGGTATTAAAATCTGCAGCGTTGAGCAGCTGGTTATATTTCGGGGTTGCTCATGCCGTTTCATAGCACAGTTCATACCCATACAAAGTACTCTATAGAAATATTTATACTCTCTAAACATGCGCATTCCAAATTTATTCTGAGCGACACCGTTGACAAAACTAATGTAGGGATCATTTAGTTTAACCACATAATATACTCGCTTGCTTCCTCAATAATTCACCGCCGCGTCCCCAAGAGACTAATGACCGAAATTAATTCTATTGTTATTTCATGGCGGTGCATGTTAATTGCTAAGCATCATTCTTCTTCCTTCGTCTCAGGTATATTCTCTGGACGATAATCGATCCCGGTCAATTAAAAGTAAGCTTAATTATCTACGTTTTAATTACTGGAAACTGTCTATCAACAAAGCCGTGTCGATCCGCGAAATAATCAGTTGGTAATACGTGGGGACACCTCGGCCAGTAGCTGGCACGTGACAACTCCTCTTGTTCATTTCTGGATATAAATCATTGAAAAATAAGGTATTATGAAAGAGTCAGTGTTGATGATTATTGAATTGTGTGGGACGGTGGGCTTGAAAAAACAACCTCATTTAGTAAAGCCATCAATAAGACAAACTTTCTTGGCAGTCTAGAATGTAATCTTTCCTCTGAGAGATTTGAGGCTTTGTTAAAATCACACGCTGTCAATTATAAACAAAAAATGCAATATCCCTACATCACTCATGGTTATTGAAGTTTTTATTTCAGTAATGCCATTTAAGATTGGAAACCGACACCTATTTTTTTCAAGATTTTAAAGAAACATTTTATGTAAATTAGCAGTGTTATACCAGGGACAGTATACAATGAATCGTATGGTCTCTGGTTATACATTGCAGAAAAACGAAATAAATATCTGGGGTCAGCAATATCAGTTGAATATTTTCAGTTATGTAGGTCACCAGAGGTCAAAAGGTCACGAAATCTGACCCCTGTCTAAAACGTGACCACCTGTAGGAAAACTCGCTGAAGATACCATACCAATGGGACTTTCTTAACCTAAATGGGTTCAAATGGAAGCCAAGAAGTACCCAAGTCTATAATAAGTCTAAACAAGTGGAGTTTATTATTATTTAGACTGTGACACAGAACTGTTTTTGACGCATTTTCAAAAATGGTCTTTTTATTGCGCTAAAAACAGGCAAAATTGTATGAAGTTGGACAGCTTGAAATTAGTTGCATATTTTGACAAATAACTACTCCAAATGCTGATGGTCATGTCTTAGGTCTATTCAGGGATTAGTTAAGCTACATTTCGAGGTAAATAGGTCACCAGAGGTCAAGGTCAAAGATTGTCAATTATTAATTTTCTACATTTTTACTTGGGACTTTCATATTACAATGTATTTACATTGCAACCAGTTTCAAGTATAGAGCATCAGAGACATCGCTGGTGCAC